>JAJOOR010039780.1:0-15389 GCA_036250505.1 Solanum acaule | reverse complement strand
CCTCGGGGCACGATTTTTTAAGGCGCGGGGGGGGGGGGGTGTGGATGTTAGGGGTAGGGCCTAGAGGCATGGTGCATTTTATCATGTGATGCATGCATTGATCTTATCCAAGTGGTGAAACCAAGGGATAACTTGCAGTTATCAGTATATTCGAGCGAAAACAGGCTAGTGTTGTATAATCTTTTCCCCTCCCATACTGAATAATAACCTTAAAAAATATAAATGAAAGCTACAAAAATTACTCAATTGGTTTCATGATGAATGATCTGATGACCTTGCTGAAGTTTTCCCCCTTTTCTGAGGCTAAAAGCATTATCATTTACTGCAAAGATTGCTATTTGGCTTGGGCCTCTCTTCATATATCCATGTGTATAGTCACAACTGATTAAGGCTGTATTTGAGTTCACAACTGATTAAGGTTGCATTCGAGTTTTTGACTTGCAACTTAATGGAACATTGGACATGAAAAGAAGAAAATCCTCGATCCTATAAACAATAACACCTTTTTTGTAGTGATACTGTCCTGTACATGCAGTATTTGGCATTTTAAGTAATTGCTTCAAAAGAGCTAGAAGATCACATCTTCTACTGTTATCAGAACATAAATTAATCATCATTAAAAAATTAGTGATAGAAATTAAACTTTCACTCCATGTGTTGTGTGCATGTCCTGGGTAAATTCCTTCTGATCTTTTATTGAATCGTTACACCTTTGATGTGAAAGTAGGTTCCCATTTTAGTACAAATGTGGGATGGTACAGATCAGAACTGAATTTTGTATATTCTCTTATCTTAGTAAGATGCTGAAGAGCTGGTTTTTTCATTCTTCCAGGTAATATTAACAATTTTAACACAATTGGAGCTAGGTGAGGTCCAATACTTACACTTACTCCCACATACGAGTGTAACATGCACTTTGAACTTCCACCAGGTTAGTTAAAGTTAATTTAGCATGATTAAATGCAGTGGACAGTTGGCTGATTTTTTTATCTTGATGGGCAATTTTTACTTTCAATTGCTCTAACTTTTGGGTTTGATTTGATTGTTCTTCCGTGAGAATTAAATTCGCAAGACTTGAATGGTTAGCTTCCTCTTTTGCTGTTTTTATTTTGGCTTCTATTTTTGAAAATACGTCATAACCTTAACAACTTATTGCAGACTTCTCCTGGATTGCTAGCATGAAAGATGCTATAGTTGCTGCTGTTCTGAAGAAGTGAGTAACTTTTTTTGTTTCATATGAGAACAGTTATATGCCCTCATAGATTTATTTTAACTGTGAGATACTAACTTCTACAACTTTTTTAACTATAAGATTAATGCTACCTGTGCAGGAGATTGGCTGTGCAGTAGAATCTCTTACTGCCATCTGTTTTTTTGATGATGTTTCCTACTTTAAGATTCTCAGTCTTATGTATAGGTGACAAACAAAAAAACTCTAAATATTCATAGAGTTTGTTTGAGTCTAAAGATTCTAAAGCTTTTGATATTATTTTTACTCAGTGATGGTGTCGACGACTATGTGGTGAACAAACTGCTGTGTCAAATTTTCAGTGGCAGCACAAACTCTGCTGGGATAATATGTTCATTAGTTAAAGAGTCTGCTTGTCGTAAATTTGATATGAAAGAAGAGGGACTTGTTCTCTCATTTAAATTGGCATGCTGAGCATCAGTTTGTAATTGTTTCTAATACTAGCCTATTACTTACTTATAGTCTATACCAACCAGAAAACAGTTTGATCTTTTCTGGATTGAAAGCACTTTTTCAAGACAATATATTTGCAACCCAAAGGCTTGGGCCTCTCTTCATATATCCTTGAGCATAGTCATAATCGATTAAGGCTGCATTTGAGTTGCAATATATTGATGAAACTCTTAATCCTTGAAACAACTTGATGGAACATTGTACATTAAAAGAAGAAAATCCTTGATCCTAAACAATAACACCTTTTTTTAGTGATACTGTCCTGTACATGCTGTATTTAGCATTTTAAGTCATTGCTTCAGAAGAGCTAGAACTCATCTTCTAATGTTATCGGAACATAAATTAATCATCATTAAAAAATTAGTGATAGAAAATAAACTTTCACTCCATATGTTGTGTGCATGTCCTGGGTATTTTCCTTATGATCTTTTCTTGAACCGTGTACACCTTTGTTGTGAAAGTAGGTTCCCATTTTAGTACAAATGTGGGATGGTATAGATCAGAACTGAATCTTGTATATTGTCTTATCTTAGTAAGATGCTGAAGAGCTGGTTTTTCATTCTTCCAGGTAATATTAACAAATTTAACACAATTGGGGCAAGGTGAGGTCCAATACTTACACTTGCTCCCACAGACGAGTGTAACATGCACTTTGAGCTTCCACCAGGTTAGTTAAACTTAATTTAGCATGATTAAGTGCAGTAGACAGTTGGCTGATTTTTATATTTTGATGGGTGATTTATACTTTCAATTGCTGTAACTTTTGGGTTTGATTTGAATGTTCTTCCGTGAGGATTAAACCTGCAAGACTAGAATATTGTGAACAAGAACTAGAAAGACAACTGTCTAGCTAGCTGCCTCTTTTGCTGTTTTTATTTTGGCTTCTATTTTTGAAAATACGTCATGATCTTATTGCAGACTTCTCCTGCATTGCTAGCTATGAAAGATGCTGTAGTTGCTGCTATTATGAAGAAGTGAGTAACTTTTTTTTGTTTCATATGAGAACAATTATATGCCCTCACAAATTTATTTTATATCTAATGCTATGCACTTCGGGATATTAGCTCCGAGATCAAAGATGGGCAGTATATATTTGACATACCAAGTGTAGCTAACAACATTGGACTGCAAATTGTTGACTTGTCAAACCATTTGCAAAATCTGAAGGTAAGTTCCATATGCAGCTATTATAAAGACAACGGTTCTTTTTATGTGGTCTTTTGTGCATATTAGTGAAAGATTAGGCATACAGATGCAAGTTATATTTGAATTTCCTGACTTTCTTTTTGCTATTCCAGATTGATATTGGTTGTTCTATGTCATGTTTTGATGGTTTCTCAAGATACTTTTTTGAGAAAGGGTAACTTGTATTATAAACAAAAGAATGCTTAGTAAGTATTCCAGTAGTACTACCAATCAAAAACACATTAGTGTAGCTGTCCTCCTATGAACTCGTAAGTAATCAAAATAGTAGGGATATTCATTTTTACACGAAAAATAGAATAAAACCAAACAATTCAGCTTCATCTTCTCCATAGAGCAACACTTGTTCTCAAAACATCTCTGGTTCCTTTCCAACCAAATAGTCCACTAAATGCAAGCTGGGCAATCTTCCATCCCTCTCTATGCCTTCAGCCCTGGCTGATTCCCATACCTATTCCAACATGCCAAAGCTTCCTTTATGTTCCCTGGCGTAGACCAACTGATTCCCCTTACTGTAAAAATCTGCCAAAGTTTCAGTCTCTCTACCTGTAAAAATAGATGATTTATTGTCTCTGCCTCATACTCACGAAAAGAGCACCTCTTCACATGGTTATTCTGAGTGAGAGCATCCTGTTTTGATAAGAATCCAAGTAAAATAGGCTACCTTGAAGGGGACCTTAACTTTCCATATCATTGTCCACGGCCAGTAGCTTACTTGAGTGTGTTCCCTTTGGAAGTTTCTGTAAGCTGATCCAACTGAGAATCTCCCCTGTTTGTCTGAAACCCAAAAAAGCTTGTCTTCACTGTTATTGAGATCCTTGCATTGCTCCAGGATGTTTAAAAATTCAACTATCTTGTTCACCTTCCAGTCATTTAAAGGTCTCCTGAGCCGTAAGTTTCGACCTTGATCATCTCTCTTTGACAGTGGCCACTTTCTGTAGACTCAAGCTGAATAGGTCAGGAAAACTAGCTTTGAGTGCAGCTTTTCCCACCCAAACTTCCTCCCTAGACAAAGTTTTCCATCCGTCTCCTACCTTGATTTTGCACTTGTTTATAAGTTTTGGCCATAAATTTCTGATTGTCCTCCATACTCCAGTGCCATATGGTTGAATTGCTACTTTGAAATGATTTCTTTAATTCCTCTTGTGCTTTAGAAAAACCCAATCTATCTTTTCCTATAACCATGACTTATATAAGCATTGGGTTCATGCTTCTCATTTTTCTTTATTAAGAAAGAAATATTAGCAGTAATCAGCAGTACTGCTTTACTTGACTTGGAACAAACAATCATGCACCAGCTGCATTCCAGTAATTTTAGGTGAATTCCAGCCACTATGTTGTACTTAAATAAATACACTTATGTTCGGCCTATGATTCTTTCTTCTGGTGCAGTACTTCTTAAGGCATAGATTTTATGAAATTTAGTGTTTCTGCTTTTGTGCATGGCTGGTTAACCATTTGTATGTGCACTTCACATGCCTGCCATTCTTATTTAAATGGTGACATTAACATCAAAATTTGATGCTTTTAAGCAATCTTCAGTTTAAAATTCATCATTCACTTTCTGCTTTCTTTATTTTACACAAATAAGTTTCTATCTTTCCTATCTCAGATTAAGGGGGAAGTCAGATATGAGCTGAAGGATCAAGCTTATTGTTATGTCTTCATGGACACCACAAAGGATATATGTTCTTTAGCAACATGGCTTACAAAGTGGTTATCTGAAGTTGAGAGTTGTAAGGTGGCTCTCTTTATTAATAACTGCAGTTTGATTCTCTTTCATGTTCCTCAATGGTGCCATTCTTTCTATCGTCTCCCCCCTCCTTTGTGCTGTGTTTCCTCCCTAATCCTTTAACCCAGAGCTGGGTTCAAGATGAAAGGAGTTTTTTAAATGTGATGATGATTTTCGTCATAGGAGCCATTTCATTGAACTTGCACAGGCTCGTCAGAACAGTTTTAACTCAGTGCCACACCAATATGTTTTTAAAATATAGATGGTCATGCTTCTTCCATAAATTATAATTCGATGTATCAGGATGGTCCCAAACTTGAGATTAGTGTTGATAGAGGGTGACTTTCCATCGACCTCTAGCTTTTTGTCCCAAGTCCTTCCTAGCCTACACCTCTATTTCCTTTAACTCGTTATCTCTTACAGTAAATTATCGTGAATTTGCATTAGTTGCTACCTAGATTACATGTGAGTGACCACCAATACATGCACAAAGTTCTTTCTTTCTATTGCTATGGAAAGAAACATGGCTAGATTGCAGACTAGAAAGGGTATTGTCAAAATATTTTTTTTTGTCAACTGAGTTCAGTTTGAAACTCATCTGATATTGAATCAGGGCACTCATGAGTTCCCTAGGAGAATCTTAGTGATATCAATCCCTTTATAATCCGCCACCCGACCAGAAGAAAAAAGGACAGAAAATAGTATAAGCATTTTCGTTTTCAACAGTTCCTACCTCGTGTATAAATTCAACCTCTTCATCCTTATATATTAAATAAGTCATGTTATGCTGGATGGTTTATCACTAATCTTACTAATATGATCAATCTCCTATGACCCCTAGAAAAATTAGTTTTTTGTGGTGTTTTTCTCACTTTTGACTAAGAGTTTCCTACAAAATAAATCTCTTGAACCTCTCACTTTTTATATTCAAAATCTTCAACCAAGTATATTCAATAAGCTCACTATGCTGGCTGGTTTTAGGGGAAGGTACATGCAAACAGACTTAAAAGCAATAACCGAAGCAGCAAAGGCAGAACTCATGAAAGTTGTAGGGAAGGATGCTCTTTTAACAAGGTCATTCCATGTTATGACACATTGAGATTTAACTTAAAATGCTACAAAATGGTGAAATACCATCAGCTATCTAAGATATGTTGTTATAGTTCCCTCGTCTCCTTGGATCGAGCATGAAAGCTACATCCTCTTTCTTTTCTCTTTCTTCCAGTGCTTGTATGAGTAGGAATCCATACAGGTAGCATTTTTATGCTAGCACTTATAGGTGATTCACAACAGTAAGAACTTTTCATAACTTTCCAAAGGCAAATACTTGAAGAATACAAAAGTTGCCCATCAACAATATCCTACAATTGACGCAAGTTCTATTTCACAATTGGAGGACCACTGTGAAAGAGCTAAGGAGTAAGGTCTTTGTTTCCATTAGAACAGATCCATTATTGGCTAGCTAACCTGAGCTTTCGCATAAGAAAAGGACATTCTTTGTAGATTACCTTCCCGTGTTCAAGGTTGAAGGCTAGTACATGTCGATGGTTTTATGCAGATCCAGGATTTAATCTTTTAAAGTTCTTAACATTGAACGCATTGTATTTTTCTAATTATAGGTTACATGGTTAATTGTATGAGTCGGGTTACACACCTCTAGTCGTCTACTCCAATTAGCTGCCTAACTATATCGTTGAGCGGGGATAAACAGACTAACTGGCGAGCGTTTATATTTCATCATGTTTCGTAACCAAGCAAGTTGTTCGTCTGGGCGTCACTCCTGAACACAAATCACCTCAACTTAATGGGTCGATCAAACTCTCTATATTTTCTGGTCTATCTATTCCCTCCTCTCTCAATTTTAAGATTAGACAATAGATTTATCTTATGGTGCGTAAGCATAAAATACTAAAACAAGAATATAGAAGTAACTTATAATGACAACCAAGAATTAATTCCAAAAGCCTTTAAATAATCAACATTCGATTCGTAGCTACAGCCCCAGAACTAGGGCGTTTAGCCACTCATGCTATTAGAAAACAACAAAATACAATTGTTCATGCGATTTCTGGAAAATGAAGAGTTAGAAGATTAAAACCTATGACAAACGATGATACTTGCTCTTGCATACCAAATAAAACGTCGAACCCCTACAAATGAGCCCTAGAGGTCTATTTATAGAAGTTAGGAAAACCAGAGCCTAAATCTACTTCAACAAGGAGTCCTTTTTAAATCAACTTTCGGTCAAACGTCTGCACAACATTGGGGAAACGCGCCCTAATCGCGCCTGACAGGCTGGCGCGCCGCGCTGCCAGATTTTGCTCCTGGAGTCACTTTTCGTCTTCAACTCCTTTTCCTTCCTTGAATCAATCACTTCCCTTAGAAACCTGCAAAATTGCTAATCATGTATACTAGTATGCAATCATCACAATCCTGAGCCAAAACATGCTAGTTAGATTAGTGAATGCCCTAAAACTTATGTTAAAGATGGGTAATTTGTAGTAATTGGGCATATAAATATGCCTAAGTTCACCACCCCACACTTAAATATTTGTTAGTCCTCGAACAAACTCTATCTTATCAAATCACACTCTTAACCCTTGGACTCCTCACCTCGCTTTACAATCGACCAAACATTTTTAATCTTGATCTTGTGGCATACACTAGATGCAATAATTTCCACTCTTCCTTATAGTCTACCAATCAACAATTCACAACATCGATGAATGACTCTTCTCCAATAATTCTGGGCTAATGCATTATTATAGAGTCACACCAAACAAGATTAAGCACCAAACATGTTTCATGAATGCCCTCACCAATTTAAGTATGGCCTTTCTTTCACACCAACAACATTGCATTTCAATCGTAAGGCTCTTTTTATAAAATTCACGCTCACAAATGAAGTTCTTACTTCCCTCAACATGCCATAAGCTTGCTCATAGTGTATTCTCACTTTCGCAATGTATTTCTCAAGAAATCAAGAAGACTTTCATTTGGTTGTAATGTCGAATCATTTTAGTGACTACTCCTCCCTAATGCACATGTCATTGTTTTGCCAACAACCTCCTACTTAGCTTTTCTTTCCTCCTAGTACACACTTCATGAATATTTACCCTTTTTTGTTGCTCCATCTTTGCCCTTTATTTTTATTTTTTTTGTTTACGCCTTTACACTAGCCACCCTCACTCGAGATTTTAAGGTCCAAGTGAGGCACACAATGTCCTTGGTAGGATCAGGGCCAATGTTTCAAGCATATTTTTGAAATAGCTACCCTCAATTGCGTTGAGGTGCACAATGTCACTAATGACCAGGGCTAAAACAAAGTTTTTTCTTATTCTTTTCTTTTCACACAATTTAGCATTTCACCCTTTCTCATATCAACCAACATTTTCGACCCTTCTTCTTAACATAGTGCATTGAAGATTTTATTAGGATCAAAAGACTTTGGTATCAAACAAACGAGTTTCAGCTTATCATGTGGCTTATCAACAAACAAGGCTAAAAGCTCAATGGGGCTTCACTAGGGATAATTTCAATGGTAGGCATACAAGTAGAGTCAAGAATAGACTATTTCAAAGAAACGTCTCAATCACATTCCCTAAGTCATACAAGCTACTAACTCAATCACACACAAGGCAAGTTCTAGATATCAATTGAAGCAAGAACCAACAACACTCACCACACATGGCATCATGACACACATAAGAACCCAACACTTGTAGCATGCTCACATAAAATGCATTACGTTGTTTCCATACAATTAAGCCCATATTCTTTATTTTCCATTTAGAATCAAGACAAAGAGATTATGTTGTTTCCAACGTCACCATTTTTATATTGCAAACAGTGTTTCCACCCATGACGTCTAGCCAACTATCAAGACAAGGTTTCAAAGTGCCAAAGAGGTCGGTTTCATACTTTCTACTCCTAGTGACTAATTTTCCCTTAAGACGGTCGTCATCCATCCATCATCGGGAACTGTCACTCCTATAACGGCTCTAAGATGCAACAAAACTAAACAAACTATTCCTAGTCGGTTCAATGAGACTATCCTTAGGAAAAGAATCGAAAACAAAATACGAGGAACCTTCCTAAAAATTAAAAAGACTCGATAAAGCAGTAAACTATGTATAATGAAGTTCAATTTCCACCCCACTTAAACAAAACTCTGTCCTCAGTGTGCAAAATAAAACAAAGTGCAAAGGTAAAAAAGAACTCATTGTCGGCCTCTAGGCCACGTGCTTCAAATCAGTGGGTTGCCACATTAGTGGCAAAATCCATAGCCATCGAGGCTGCATTATCATCTCCATCGCTCGCATCAATATCATAATCTCCGGGGCCAGTATCATCTGACTCATCCTCCGCTGAGCCATCCTCCTCATCAGCAGTGGCATCGTTATCATCAATGGGTTCTTGGAAAGCTGGGCCCATCCGACACATGTACATCGCACTATCTGTCAAGGGTTAACGCTCCGCTTGTGTCTCTATTTCATCCTCAGTCACCGGACGGCCACCTATTCGCAGTTGTAGCTCAGCCATTCCAAACATACGCCACATCCAACTATCATCACGAGCTTGCCTATTAATCATAGTTAACACAGGCCCTTGCGATGGATCGTGCACTTTAGTTCTTGTGACATCAACCAAGCAGCACACTAAGTGGGGGGCACGGGGGGGGGGGGGGACACATCATGAACTTCTTCCTCAATTTGTAAAGCCCGAAGGTACCTAGTAATGATGCTCCCATAACAGAAATGCCATCTCTAATTTGTCCTAAACTTAAGCATGTTTTGCTTCAAAATAGCCCCAATATTCACCGGCAAACCCTTAATCAATCGGTATACTAGCACAATTCTCTCCTTAGTGACATCAATCGTATGCTTACACGGTAGTAAGGTGCTACACACAATTTTCAACCAAATGCGAGCCTCCAAATTGAAGTGACCATAGTGAAGATGCAAATGACGTCCCATGTCTCTAACCCTATCCCACCGTGCAACAGAATTTACCCCACACACAAAGTATGCCTAATATCACGATACGGGGGTCTTTTAATCATTACCAGAAATTCAGCATTGTCACAATTTGGTGTACCTAAAAAATCATTCAGTGCTTCCACAGTAAATTTCACCCAACTATACGTAATGAACCTTTTGTTATCTCAACACGATATGTATTCCAATTCGCATAAAATTCACGGACTAAGCTTAAATTGCACTCACCTTGATCCACGAAGACATATTGGAGTCCCAAAACATGGATTTGGGTGTGAATGTGGGGAAATTCTTGTCGTAGTCGCCCCTCATCCACATACTCATCACCTAGGTACTTGGATTCTTGCTGACATTCGTACCAATCCTCTCCATAGTGCATTAAAGCTTGCTTGCCAAATTTTTGAGGCGACAAATTGGTGGTTTCCCGATTAGAACTTTCGACAGCCGCTCATTTTCCACTCCTCTTAGTACCCGAACCACTAGCAACATTCTTACCCTTAGGAGCCATCTTTACACCCAACAATGGAGGAAATTAAGAAAAGAAGAAAAAAATTAGGGAAAAAGGAGGAGGTTAGGATGGGTAGTTGAGGTGGTGGGTTTTTGTGGGTTTTGAAAGTTTGGCGGATTAGAGTGGATTTTAAGGGTTTTTAGTTGAGGAAAAGGTAAGGGATGAAGGTCTTGGGGAGGATTAAAAGAGGAATTTGGGATTTTGGGGAAGAAAGGAGATGGAGAAGATGAAGAAAAAGTTGGGAATTTAGAGAGAATTTAGGAGAGAGGTCGGTTTAGAGAGAGAAAGGATTTAGAAAAGTGGGTGTATTTGGGTAGGTGGAGGAGTTAAAAGGTTGGAATTTAAATGGGTCCGACGAAATTCTTGAAAGTTTTCAAAAACTAGTTGGCGTGATAGGGGGAGGCGCGCTACCAGTGCGCCAGAAACCGCCCTAGTCAAATCCTACTGGTGTGAGGCACCCTGTCTGCGCCCAAAGGTGTGGCGCGATGCACCTGGTTTGCGCCTGCCATCGGCGTTTTTCTGGGACCTGGCGCGATGGTGGTGCGTTGCGCTGCTAGTGCGCCAAAAAGAGGCCCCGGTACTTCAGCCTTTGGCGTGGCGCGCCCACCATGCTCCCGAACTTTTTTTCCAGCGTATTTCTTCAATCTTTGGGTGGTTTCTCCTCCCATGACCTGCGCATCAACCAAATAATGTGACATAATAATGGTGGGTTGCCTTCCACCCAACGGCCAGCGCCTTAGTTTTGGTCGTGGCACGACTCATCTTTTTGTATTTTTCTTTATAACTTCTAAAGTCCTATCTAAATAACAAACTAAGAAAATAAAAACTCTACACCTAGGAATTTGAAACTAAGCTAAAATTTTAAAATTAAGCCAAACTACTACCTATTACATATCATTCACGGGTTGCCTCCTGTGTAGCGCTTGATTTAACGTCGCGGCACGACTCAGCTTGGATCATTCATCATTTAGCTCAAGAGCCTCCCGATCACAATCTGAATCCATACCAAAGTAGTGTTTCACCCTATGCCCTTTTACGAAGAACATAGGGCCAGTCTCACCTTTAAGTTCAACATCCCCATGTTGTGTCATTCTTACCACTTCGAAAGGACCACTCCATTTAGACCCTAGTTTTCCGGGGAATAACCTCAATCTAGAGTTAAAGAGTAGTACATTTTCTCCTGGAGTGAAAGTACGAGTAACTATGTGTTTGTCATGCAACTTTTTCGTCTTTTCTTTGTAAAGCTTGGCATTCTCATACGTGTGGAGCCTAAACTCCTCAAGTTCATGTAATTGATTCACTCTCTTACTACCGACCAGCTTGGGGCCCAAGTTCAACTTCTTAATCGCCCAATAAGCTTGGTGTTCTAATTCTGCGGGAAGATGACATGCTTTACCAAACACTAGGTGATAGGGAGAAGTCCCTATGGGTGTCTTATACGTCCTATATGCCCACAACGCATCATCTAACTTCTCAGACCAATCTTTCCTCTGCGCATTCACCGTTTTCTGCAAAATTTACTTCACCTCTCTATTCGAAACCTTTACTTGGCCACTCGTTTGAGGATGGTAAGTTGTAGCAACCTTATGACGAATAACATACTTAGCAAGAAGATTTTTCACCAGATGGTTAATGAAATGTGTAACACTCCGGAAATTGTAGGTTAAGCTAGAGCCTAAATGTAAGGTTAAAAATCATAAAATGACTCCTCGAATAATGCAAGCAAGATGCACATAATTCTGGAAAGACACAAAGTGTTCACTGCTGAAGAAAAGAAAGAAAAATGCTTTGAGTATAAGCTATCGCCCACGTGACATCAACAACTTTCATGCCCAATAGGAGAAGTTTAACAGTTGAGTGGAGCAGTTAGCTCAATATCTGGAAAAAATGAAGAAGGGACAAACAGTCAGTCATGTGATAGATTCTATGGATATCTTTAACATAAACTTAGAATGCAAGTAGAGAATATCAAGAACATACTTTCTCTACACTATATTATTTCATAATGTAGAATCAAGGATTCATTCTTAAACTCGTGGTTAAAGAGATTGCAACTTCCTAGTCAACAGTTGATAATCCTTCTCATTCGGAAACTTTATGGATTAGATAGTAGTAAATTTATCGTCAAGTATGTTTGTTTTAAGATTTCTGGGTGCCACCAACTTATTTCTTTATTTTTAGACAGTACAGACTTTTATTCAGTTTCATGGATCTCTCGGTCATTTTATTTAGATTTATATTAAGTACATGTTTCAATTAACTAAGTAAAGCTTCCGCTCAGAATTCATAAAATATCATATTAGTTCATTAGCATCCTGCAATATCAAGGGTCCGATTGAGGTCATTCGTGATTTTGAATGTTAATCACTAGAAGTGAATTCAAAATTCAAAAATAACGGGGGCACAACTAGATGTGGATGTGCGTTAGTTGAACTACCAACACTTCGTCAGAAAAATATTGTCAACCAAGTATAAAATTGAAGTATTAGTAAATATAAATTAAACGAAAGTGTGACATAGTTTAATGTGTGGTAAAATGTTGTCAAACAAGTATAAAATAAAATGTATCAATAAATATAAATTAAATATTTAACGAATGTGTGACATAGTTCAATATATATTTTTTATAACTTTTGACTATTTTTTTATATAAAAATTTATGGCTATTTTTGTTGTAAACTAATTACTTTATTGTGTATATATATTTGAAAGCCAATTAAATAAAAGATATTTCCAGTTGTTGACTCATTTAGTCAAAGGAGTCGATAAATATAACGTGTATGCTCCAATTCAAACGGTAAGAAATTTTGTACCCAACCCCACCCCCACCCCCAAAAAATGGCACTTCCGCCGTAGACGGTAGTGGTGGAATTTCGCTGCCACTTACCTTCTTGCCATGTCTGACGACTCAGATGATGCCCGCTGTCTCCTCAACTGGCGGCTCCGAGAGAGGTAACGTCTCTCCCTTCTTTTACGTTTTATTTAGATTTCAAGTGTTGTGTGACCAATCTTTTTTTTGTGGAACCTTTTAGATTCATCTTGATGTATTTTTCGTGATGAATTCCTTCCGACTGATTATTCTCTTTAAGATTTCGTTTGCGATTTGTTATTATTCCTAGTGTGATTTAAATATGAGTTTGAATATCACCATTTTTCACTAAGTAAAATTGATTCTAATTGGTTTAGTGATGTGCTTTATGCCTTGTTACTGTTTTAGTGCAATGTTTATTTTTGTTTGGATGCTCCGAGGCCCAAATCTATGGGATGATACACACGAAAAATCGAGGAATTTGAATAATTCCCCAAAAAAGGCCTATAGTTCTCCAACCCATTACGGAGGTCCTCATAAAGTTTTTTAGAGAAAAAATTGGGTGCTTAGGGGAGTAGGCGGCCTTTCGGGGGGGGGGGGGAGAGCTGATGTGGGATCAAGGATCCTCTTGGTGGGGCGAAGGGGGGGGGGGTTCGAGGCACGTTGCGGGGGGCCTCGAGGTACGATGTCGCAGGGCGGGGTGAGGGCCTTAAAATATTTATACCAAAATATTTTGTAATTTTGTGGTCTTAAACATATCATGTGGAAGTTAAATTTAAACATTAACAAAAAAAAACACAAACATTTTTTAATGTTTAGAAACTAACTAAAAAAATTAAAAGATATAGTATATTATTTTATTTAAAAAGCTTATAATAATTTTAATATTACTAAAAAACTGGGCCTTCAAATTTTGGGGCCTAAGACAAATACCTCATTTTTAAAGACATTAAGTCGCACCTGGTTGATGACGTCTCAAGGAAATTCAAAAGCAATATGAGTAAAATACTTCATTTCAAGTTCATTCAAACATGAAACTTACTCAAATTTTTAAATATAAAGTCAAACACCTATAAAGTTTGTACACAAACCAACTAAAAAAAATAGTTCGATCCATAATATATTACATGTTAGAAGAGTACGAAAAAGAGCCACACCTGTGACGTAAACGATCTACCCTAATTGAAACATTAATAATTTCTTTCACTGCTCAAACTCATGACCCATAAATTACATAAAAACAACTATATTTCCCTAAAATGTACATTTTCCCATTCTTTTTCACACTTGTTTTTCCCAAAATTTTTGATCCGCATAAATAAAATCAAAATAAAATGACAGATTCACAATCTTGGCAAAAGTACATGACTATAGCAAAAATAATTTTAGCGGTAATAAATATACACATTAACAAAGAGTGCTAAAATTTTTACTGGCATTAGTTAATTGCCCTTAGATCCAATGTCCCTATAAGCTTTAGGAACATTTATAAAAATTGTTAATTACCGCTTAAAATATATATTTAACATCAATTAAATTATATATTACCGTTAATAACTACCGCAAATTTTTATTTTTTTTGATATAGTAATAATTAATAAAATAATTAATTTTATATATATATATATATATTGTTTTTTCCAAAAGGTTATACTCAAAATCCCCATCTAAGGATTATGTCTTTTGACAAATTGGAAGAGTTATTGATCACCTATCCACCTCAGTTAGTGGTGGCTATTCATTAACCTTTGGATCAAATAGAAGAACAAATCAAATTTTATCTTTCACTCCTATTTAGGAATATTAAATGAAAGTAGAAAGTCATCTGTCATGTCAGGTCAAACATTATAGTAACGTATGTAGAATTTTATAAATTGACATAATTATATTATATTTGATGAGGCAATGAAATTGTGAAAAATTTAAGGCTTTATTCTTGTCCTCAATTAATGTTTATTTTTATATAATTTTTAAATAATAACGATATTGTGTATATATATATATTAATTTTTAGAAAGGTTATTTACGCTCATATAATATATATTACTATTTTTTTGTTGTTGTTACAAAGTAGTGCCAAATACCCTTAATAAAGAGTATCTCCACTGGGAGATCTGCTTTTATAGTTTTTTATAAGCTTATTTTTAGTCTTATGTCATTTTTATAAGAGATCAGAGGTTATTTCCACAATATATATTCATGCATATTTTCTTTTAAAAAAATTATTATATTTTATAGTGATAATACTTGTGAATCTAGAGATATTAATGGTTGGTCTCACAATTGACTAGATCTTAAATTAGATATGGGTGATTGAAAAGCTACATTTTAGTGCTGAAATTGTTCCTTTAATTAAAAATAAAAATAAAATTTTAAAATACTAAATTAATCTAAATACAAACAGACCATTCTTGGTGTGAAGTCCACTAAACTTGTGC
>JAJOOR010039778.1:0-13453 GCA_036250505.1 Solanum acaule | reverse complement strand
CACCTTCCTCTTCTTCATCATCTTCATTTTCCTCTTCGATTTGCTGAAAATCGAAATGGGTCTCCATATTTTTAAGTTTCTGTTCATGGGTGTGCTGGGAAATGAACTGGGTCGATTTCGATTTATCTGGAAGGGTTTCTTCAAAATGGGAATCCGTTTCCATATTTCCGAATTTTTGTTCATGGGTGTGCTGAAATAGGTACTGGGTTTGTGTATCTGAGAGATTTTCCTGATGGGTTTGCTGGAAATCGTACTGGGTTTGTGCCTTTTGGACATTATTCTCTTGATTGAAAATATACTGGGTGGTGGTGTCTGGTTCTACGGTAGTATGTTCAGGAGCTGGTTCAAATATGTAATGTGTTGGTGGTTCGAA
The DNA here is from genome assembly GCA_036250505.1 of Solanum acaule. Taxonomy (NCBI): domain Eukaryota; kingdom Viridiplantae; phylum Streptophyta; class Magnoliopsida; order Solanales; family Solanaceae; genus Solanum; species Solanum acaule. The sequence goes on along the minus strand of JAJOOR010039778.1, from coordinate 13,080 downwards.
TGGTGGGGTTTCTTGTTGATGGGGATGGGGATGTTCAAAGCTGTAATCCTTAACAGGTTCTTGAGATCTGTAATTGGAGAAATTAATGGATTTGATGCGTTGAAGAAGAGAAGGAGATCTCACAAGTTTAGTGGGCTGTTGTTGTGGCTGATTTTGTGAGTAATCTTCCTGTTGATGTGAGTTGTCTTCTTGATGTTTTGGATGATTATGTTTTTGGTTAGCTAAGGAAGAAGTAAAAGCAATGGTACCTATCATGACATTGAGAAGAACAAAAAGAACAGTGGGAGTGAACCAGCTATTCATGGATGCCCAGATTGAAGAATACACCGTAGATACAGAATCATCAAACATGGTGATTTTCTAGAGAGAGAGAAATGGAAGTGAAAGTGGAGAGTGGTATTGAACAGAGTTTGGAGATAGTAAAAGCAGAGGAAAGAGAGAGAGAGAGAGAGAGAGGGGCTAGAAGATGGCAAGTGATGGGTGGGATCAGGGCATGGGGATGAATGATAGTTGGGTGCGCTATACTTTATTTTCTTGCATGGGATTTTTTTAACCTTAATATTTTCTAATCAAAATCATGTAGGAGTAAATATTTGATAGGATAACATACTATTATAATTCATAAATATTATTTTCATAAAATTATATAACTTATAGCTTATCCTTGATAAATTTAACTTGCATATATGGATAGTGTTTGACCCTGATCTAGTCAATCAGTTAGATGGCAGCATGGACAAGGTTTTAAAGCATGTTGACCTTGTCGCTTAGCATGTTGACCTTGTCACTTGCATAAGCCAAGAAAACAAACATGCAAGGCTAAGTTGGCGACGAACTGTTGACAAAGTTCAGATGTACAAAATGGCACCAAAGTCTAATTTCGAAGTGGCAAGTGAGGACCAATGAATTGAGGGCAAGGTAGCTTGGTGAGGACATGACAAAATGAAGGCTTAATAATGTTATGTGGGCGTGGTATTGATATTCAAAGACTTACAAAGGCAAACGATCGGCAAAGCTAAGGCAACAATGCAAAGGGCATTATATTGATGCCAACGTGAGATAAAGAAATGACATAGTTTTGAACATTGGTCTGGCAGCATTGAGTGAGAGCAATGAAAGTTTGAAAAGACTAAGTAAGGCAATGATATGCATGGGTGCAGCTCGGCCAGAAGACAAGCAAAGCCAAATCTGCCCGACGGTTACAAAGCATATGTCAAGCACATGATTGGCGGTTACAAAAAGTGCAGCCTTATCCTATTTAGGTTGAAGCTTGGTTTTGGTGCCTTGTTTGAATTAATTTGAATATCCTAAGTAGTTGTGGATTGTCAACTACATAGGAGAGGATCAGACTAAAGCCAACAAGTGTTTCCTTCCTTTTACGCCACTTGGATGCATAGAATTATAAATGTGCAGGCTGCCTAATGTGGAATTTCGAATTGGATGTTCTAAGTATTAGGGAATACTAATTAGAGTGATGAATCTAAGTATAAGGTCTAGGGTGATCTTATAATGTCAAGGCTGGTACAAATAAGTGTTCTTGTATTCACTTTAATTAATACAAGTTGGGAATTTAGTTTTCCGTAAAGTTGATTGTCTTATTCTCTTTTCCTAAATTGCTTGGCTATCTTCTATATTGTTGCCTATTGGTTTATATTGCCAAAAAACGTCCGAGTGTTAGCCTCAAAATGTTGATGCCTATATTTCGAGTTAAAGCTAAAACAGTCCTAAATTTGTTTAAGTGTTGGAAGGCTAACGTCAACAAGGTTGTTGGCTGCCGAAGTGGGTTAAATTAGTGAACTACTTAGTGTTCAATGAGCAAACCCCTTACAAATAGTGTATACAAAATTTATATGTGATGAGTACAATTTTGCCAGTGACAAAGAAGTCTATATTTTTATAAGTGAATGCTTTATGCTTCTTAGTTAAAAATTATATATAATTATTTTTTAGCAAAAAGAGGGATGTAATATGAGAACTTCTCAAAAGATCACCATCTTAATATTTTTCTTAATCAAATGTCACGCCCCGAGTCTATACCCTGGGCGCGATTGGTACTCGAGAACCATTGATGACCCCAAGCGAACCCTTGGTCTGTCTTACTACTCAGCGAAAGACTTATATAACAAGGAAATATCTCAAAAGATGAACTCATGAATTAAACTTAGAATGTCTTAAAAGAAACATTCAATTAGCCAAGATGGCAACTCAAGTCTCAAAACATAAGCCAATAACAAGATAAAGACAAATGAATAATTAACTGTCTATGAAGCCTCTAACAACTGAGATGGACGTCGGGACAAGACACGACATCCTAATGAACTAACTAATAAAGCAATAAAAGGGATCCTCCGGAAGCAAAAAGGCTTACCAACAACTCTGAAGCTCAACTAGAATCAACGATGCGCTGGATGCTGATCCTAGTTACCTGCATATGCATCATAACAATGATGCAAGCGAAATGACCTTAGTACATTGAATGTACGAGCATGCGAGGGGAATTCTAAAACAAGACATAATATTGAAAGAAACTGAAAGAACATACCTAGACTCAACTCAACTCAACTAACTCATTTCAATATAAGGCAATAATAGGAATGTAATATACATAAAAGCTTTTGAAACATGGATAACAAGTCCGTGTATTTAGAAATACAGAAGTAACTCAGTCTGTATGCAAAGATACAATATAAACTTTGTTTGTATATAAAAATACAATTAACTCTATGTATATAAGAATACAAAATACTTCTATAGGAGGTTCTCTAATCGAAAACAATCACTTAAGAGCTATGTCATGGTACAACATTTTGCCTCACGCTGCCAGGGTCGTCCTAAACCTAGCAAGGGGTCTAGAACCTAACTACTAAGTGGATCCACTAGTCTATGCTAAAAGGACTAAGGAATCATCTAAAAGTATGATCATTTTTCAACCCATGATGGCTACATTGTTTATGGGGGCTGTGAGTTGTCTGAACTCTCCCCCATATCGGTGCTCAATACTACTCCCAAAATATAACTATCTCATATGTTTAAAAACATACTCTTTCTATAGTTTGAGATAATTACTCAAAAACTAGCCCAAAAACTCTCTAGGAAATCAGTGTTTCCTCTCTTGCTTAATTGTGAAAGCATTTACTCTTTACTAAAAACTAGCTCAAAGGCTCTTTTGGAAATCGATGTTTCCTTTCTTGTTTGAATGTGAAAACATTTACTCTTTGGGAATACATAGTTCTCATATACTCTTTTGAAGAAATGAACTTCACTCTTTACTCTTTACTCAACTAAAAACTCAAGTCTTAAAACAAGTTTAAAGCATTTGCAAAAGACATTTGAAAGCTTTCTAAGAACTCTCTAGATTTGGCTCTTAACTTTTCTTTAATTTGAAATTCATGGATTTAAGGTTGCGATTTGTGATAAGAAAGATCTTGTGATGTTTAGGAGTGTTTTTAGATAGTTAAACATGAGAAACGATCAAGAAATCACTGTTTGAAAGCAAGTCCGCGATGCGAAGATGCATTTTAATAATTGGGTCGCGAAATAAATTTTGAGGCAGAAGGGTTCATGACCTCTCCGCAACGTGGAGAAATTTTTTCCAATGCTGAGGAATAGGTCCTGGTACCCAGATTTACCTGACTTTTTCCTTCTTTGTTTTCTAACCCAATTCACTTAAATTCGATTCTTTTTCTCAATTCCTCTTTAGATTCAGATACCCAAAACATATACACTAGAATCTAACTCAAAACAACTTTAACAATCGACATTAAACTCTCAAGAACTCCTCAATCTCATCCCTAATTCAAGAACGAAAGCAATTCAAGAACACAACTCAAGAACATCAAATTCTCAATCTTTTAGGACGAAAATCATACTAAAATAAACATGTTTGGCGCGTGGGTGAACAAACCTAACGCTATGTGAACTCACATACCTCGTAGGATCGAATCCTTGGCGAAACCCACAATCAATTCTTCAAGAACTCGATGATTCCAAGCTTTTTGTCCTCTTCTTTTCTCTTCTCTTAAAACCCTAGCTTATTTTTGTGAAGCATAAACTAAATCTAATTAGTTGAGACCCCAACTTAATTACCAAAAATGAATTTAATTAATTAGGTAGTGAAAAGACCATAATACCCTTCTAAAATCCGATTTTGACTTTCCTTATCTAGCCTAACTTCAAATGGACATATCTCTCTCATACGAACTCAAAATTGATCAAACTCGGTGGAGTTGGAAAGATAATTCAAAGATCTTTCCTACGGTATCTTGTATTACACCTAACTTAATTTTCAAAAATGGTTTCTTTCTAATTCTAAGTCTTTATAGTAGCGGGGTGTTACAATATCTCCCCCTTGGGAACATTCATCCTCAAATGAGATTACTCTTAGTAGGCTAAGGGTGTAACATTCAACATTCAACTCAAACACCTAACAAGCAAATCTAACACATTTAGTATATCAATTAAGGAGTACTAAGAAGAGTATTAGTACCTTGAACTGGAATTTCTCTGGGCTCAAAGAGATGTGGGTATATCTTCTTCATATCCCCCTCAGCTTCCTAAGTAGCTTCCTCAACAAACTGATTTATCCAAAGAACTTTGACTGATGCTACTTTCTTGGTCTTCAACTTGCAAACTTGATGATCTAAAATCTAAACATGAATCTCCTCATAAGATAAGCTATCCTTGATACCAATATCTTCAGTAGGTATGATAAGTGAAAGATCGCCCATACACTTCTTCAACATAGAAATGTGGAATATCGGATGAATTGCTGCAAGCTCTTGGGGTAGCTCTAACTCATAAGTCACATTGCCAATCCTTTTGGATATTCTGTAAGGACCAATATACCGGGGACTAAGCTTCCCCTTCTTTCCAAATCTCATAACACCTTTCATGGGTGAAACCTTCAAGTAAACCCAATCATCTACTTCAAACTCTAAGTCTCTTCTCCTAACATCTGTGTAGGATTTATGATGACTCTGTGTTGTTTTCAATCTCTCTTGGATAATCTTAACTTTCTCCATAGCTTGATGCACTAAGTCTGGTCCTATCAACCCAGCTTCACCAACTTCAAACCATCCAATATGAGATCAGCATCTTATCCCATAAAGACCTTCATAAGGAGCCATTTGGATGCTAGAATGATAACTATTGTTGTAGGCAAACTCAATGAGAGGTAGGTGATCATCCCAATTACCCTTGAAATCAATCCCACAGGCACTCAACATATCTTCTAGAGTCTAAATAGTGCACTCTGCTTGACCATCTGTCTGAGGATGAAAATCAGTACTCAAGTTCACCTTTGAACCCAAGCCTTTCTGGAATGACTTCCAAAACTGTACAGTAAATTATGCACCTCTTGAATATATAACTTGGCATAATCCCCTGCTTAATGGGTAGTCTTAACCAGCAAAAGGTGGGCTAATTTTGTCATTCTATCAACAATCACCCAAATAAAATCATGTTGCTTGCGAGACCGTGGCAAGCTAGCAATGAAATCCATAATGATCATCTCCCACTTCCATTCCAGAAGTTCTATATTCTGCGCCATACCACCGGGCCTCTTGAATATATAACTTGGCATAATCCCCTGCTTAATGGGTAGTCTTAACCAGCAAAAGGTGGGCTAATTTTGTCATTCTATCAACAATCACCCAAATAAAATCATGTTGCTTGCGAGACCGTGGCAAGCTAGCAATGAAATCCATAATGATCATCTCCCACTTCCATTCCAGAAGTTCTATATTCTGCGCCATACCACCGGGCCTCTTGAATATATAACTTGGCATAATCCCCTGCTTAATGGGTAGTCTTAACCAGCAAAAGGTGGGCTAATTTTGTCATTCTATCAACAATCACCCAAATAAAATCATGTTGCCTGCGAGACCGTGGCAAGCTAGCAATGAAATCCATAATGATCATCTCCCACTTCCATTCCAGAAGTTCTATATTCTGCGCCATACCACCGGGCCTCTGGTTCTCTACTATAACTTATTGGCAATTCGGACACTTAGCAACAAACTCTGCAATGCCCTTCTTCATACTACTCCACCAATAAACCTCTCTCAGATCACAATACATCTTTGTGGAACCCGAATGGTTATAATATCTGGAGCTATGAGATTCCTCCATGATCATCTCTTGGAGTTCATTCACTCTTGGTACACACAATCTACCATGATACCTCAATACAACATCTCCCCTTTGTTCAAAAGCCACTACTTTTTTCTTATGATCATTTACCTTTAATTCAAGCAAAATAGGATCTTGGTCTTGCTTTTCTTTCACTTCTGACACTAATGATGATTCAGCCCCATTCATCACCACTACTCTTTCTTATATGGAATCCATTAATCGAACTCCTAATCGTGCAAGCCTATGCACATCTTTTGCTAAATTTTTCTTATCTTCCTCAAAATTGACGGTACTACCCATAGATAATCTACTCAAGGAATCAACAACAACATTAGCCTTACCTGGGTGATAAAGAATACTCATGTCATAATCCTTGAGTAACTCTAACCACATTCTTTGTCTAAGGTTAAGCTCCTTCTGACTAAACACATACTGAAGACTTTTGTGATTGGTGAACACATCTATATGAACACCATATAGATAATTATGCCATATTTTCAAGGCAAATAATACGGCAGCCAACTCTAAATCATAGGTTGGGTAGTTCTTCTCATCAACCTTATGTTGTCTGGAGGCATAAGCTATAACTTTGCCACTCTGCATTAATACACAACCCAAACCAACTCTGGACGCATCACAATAAACCACAAAGCCTTGCGTACCCTCTGGTAAGGTCAAAACTGAAGCAATAGTCAACCTCTTTTTCAATTCTTGAAAACTTTTCTCACAAGATTTAGACCATTGAAACTTAACTGTTTTTTTAGTTAACTTAGTCAAAAGAGATGAAATAGATGAGAACCCCTCTATGAACCTTCTATAATATCCAGACAACCCCAAGAAACTCCTAATATCAATTGGAGATGTGGGTCTAGGCCAATTATGCAATGCCTCTATTTTCTGAGTATCAACTCTAATTCCATCACCGAAAACAATATGGCGTAAGAATGCCACAGACTCAAGCCAAAATTCACATTTAGAAAACTTAGCATATAACTCCTTATCCTTTAAAGTTTGGATAACAATTCTGAGATGACTAGCATGATTTTCTACATTCCTTGAATAGATTAGAATGTCATAAATGAATACGATAACAAACATATCTAAATAAGGTTTGAATACTCTATTCATAAGGTCCATGAACGCTGTAGGTGCATTAGTTAAACCAAACGACATGAACAGAAACTCATAATGACCATAACGGATCCTGAAAGCTGCCTTTGGAATATCACATTCCCTTACTCTTAACTGATGGTAGCCAGATCTGAGGTCTATCTTAGAGAAACAAATGGCACCCTGAAGCTGATCGAAGAGATCATCAATCCTCGGAAGAGGATACTTATTCTTGATGGTAACCTTGTTCAACTGACGGTAATCTATACACATTTTAAGGGAACCATCATTCTTCCTCACAAATAAGATCGGAGCGCCTCAAAGTGAGATACTTGGTCGAATAAAACATTTCTCTAGGAGATCTTTCAACTGCTCTTTTAACTCTTTCAACTCTGCTGGTGCCATTCTATATGGCGGAATTGAGATAATATGAGTATCAGGAAGAATATCTATACTAAAGTCTATTTCTCTCTCAAGAGGGACTCCGGGAAGATCATCTAGAAAGACTTCTGAAAACTCTTTTACTACTGGAACTGACTGAATATGAGGTATCTCAACACTAGAGTCATTAACTCAAACTAAGTGATAGACACACCCCTTGGAAACTAACTTTCTTGCCTTAAGGTACGAGATAAAATGACCTTTAGGCACTGCTGAACTACTCTTTCGGTCTATAACTGGCTCATAAGGAAACTGGAACTTGACAACTAGAGTTCTACAATCTATTGAGGCATAACAGGCATGAAGCCAATCTATACCAAGAATGACATCAAAATCTACCATGTCTAACTCAACTAAATCAGCCATAGTGCTCTTGTGATTGACGAAAATGGTACAATCACGATAGACTCTCTCTGCTAGAATAAACTCACCAACAGGTGTAGAAACACTGAATGGTTCACTAAGTTTTTCAATAAGAACATCAAAATTAATCGCAACATAAAGAGTTACAAAGGATAAACTCGCTCCTGGATCTAGCAAAGCATAAACATCAAAGTTAAAGACTTGGATCATACCAGTGATAACATCTAGAGAATCCTCTTGCTCTTGGCGACTAGTGATAGCATAAAGGCGGTTTGCTCCTCTGCCAGTCCCTTAAGTAGCTCCTCTAGATGCAGCTCTGTCTGGGGGAGCAACTGAAGAAAACTGGGCTCTATTGCCCCCATTATCATTCCCCTGCCTGTTCTTAGGACACTCTCGCATAAAATGACCATTCTGGCCACACTTGAAGCAACCAGTGGAGCCATTACGATACATCCCTGAGTGGCTCCTACCACAATTAGCATATGCAAGAGGCTTACTACCCCCTTGTGCCATACTACCTTGAGAATGGGCGGGTCTAGCTTTGAAACCCTATGAATTCTGACTATTGTACTCACCTTTGTTCCTTGGTGCAGGTGCACTATCAGATGATGGAGCAGGCCCCTTTTGTTTCTATTTGAAAGATGACCGATTGACATTACTCTTCTGCTACTCGGACTCATTCCCTATCTTAGCTCTCTTATTTCGAAAATCCTCTCTATCTTTCAGCTTCTCTTCCTCAACGTGTTGTACATAGATCATTAGTCTTGATATGTCCATATCTCCTATAAGCATAGCTGCCCTGCCTTCCCTGCTAGACAAATAAGACAACCCAGCAACAAATAAACTCATTTTGCTTCTCATGTCAACAACTATCTCCGGAGCATAGCGTGAAAGTTGGGTGAACTTCAGACTATACTCAAGAACGCTAAAACAATCTTGCTTAAGTGTGAGGAACTCTCGTACCTTTGCCTCTCTCAGTTCTCGGGGAAAGAAACTCCCCAAGAAGGCCTCCTCAAAACAAGCCCAACTCACAAGTGGTGCACCCTCAGCTCGATTCTTCTTCCATTAATCAAACCAGATCCTAGCCACACCATTCATTTGGTATGCAGCTAGTTCTACCATCTCAATATCAATAACGTGCATAATTTCAAAAACCTTCTGAAGCTCTTCAATAAAGTTTTTCGGATCCTCTGTGACACTTGAACCAGTGACGCTTGAAGGATTCATCCTTAGGAACTCACAACTTGGCTCAACATTCAGATGGCCTCACGAAACTCAGCATTGTGACCTCTCCTTGGGTTTGCACTTCTAGTGCATTAGGTACCCCTTGTTCCTGTGGCTCAACATTCATTCTAGCAGGACGACCTCAGACAGCGCTTCGTGCAGGCATAATCTGAAAGACACTTGCAAGCACGAGTTAGAAAGAGACTTTATACAGATGAACTCTATCGCAGGAAATGAGTATGAAAGAAGTGAGATAGTTCCTAAATGTTGCAGCCTCTTAATTATAGATGTGGTGCACTTCACACCGATAACTAGGACTCTACAGACATATCTTCATAGACTCCCTAAGACTTTTGAACTCTGTGCTCTGATATCAAGTTTGTCACACCCCGAGCCTACACCTTAAGCGCGACTGGTACTCGAAAACCATTATTAGCCCCAAGCAAACCATTGGTCTGGTTTACTACTCAGCGGAAGACTTATATAACAAGGAAAATGTCTCAAAACATGAGCTCATGAATTAAACTTAGAATGTCTTAAAAGAAACATTCAACTAGCCAAGATGGCGACTCAAGTCTCAAAACATAAGCTAATAACAAGATAAAGACAAATGAATAACTAACTGACTATGAAACCTCTAACAATTGAGATGGACGTCGGGACAAGACCCACGACATCCTAATGAACTAATAAATAAAGCAATAAAATGGATCCTCCGGAAGCAAGGAGGCTCACCAACAACTCTGAAGCTTAACTAGAATCAATGATGCGCTAGATGTTGATCCTAGTTACCTGTATCTGTGTCATAACAACGATGCAAGCCAAATGGCATCAGTACATTGAATGTACGAGCATACGAGGGAAATTCTAAAACAAGACATAAGCTTGAAAGGAACTGAAAGAATATAGTTGGGCTCAACTCTACTCAACTAACTCATTTCAATATAAGGCAATAATAGGAATGCAATATAAAGAAAAGCTTTTAAAACATGGATAACAAGTCCGTGTATTTAGAAATACAAAAGTAACTCAATCTGTATGCAAAGATAAAATATAAACTATTTTGTATATAAAAATACAATTAACTCTGTGTATGTAAGAATAGAAAATACTTATGTGGGAGGTTTTCTAACCGACAACCATCACTTAAGAGCTATGTGATAGTACAACGTTTTGCCTCACACTGCTAAGGCCGTTCTATACCTTGTCAGTGGTATAGAACCTAATTACTAAGTGGATCCACTAGTCTATGCTAAAAAGCACTAAGGAATTATCTAAAAAGTATGACCTTTTTTAAAATCCATGATGGCTACATGATTTATGGGGGCTGGGAGTTGTCTAAACTCTCCCCCATATCGGTGCTCAATACTACTCCCAAAATATAACTAGCTCATATATTTAAAAATATAACTCTTTCTATGATTTGAGATTATTACTCAAAAACTAGCCCAAAGGCCTTCTAGGAAATCAGTGTTTCCTTTCTTGCTTAATTGTGAAAGCATTTACTCTTCACTGAAAACTAGCTCAAAGGCTCTTTTGGAAATCGATGTTTCCTTTCTTGTTTAAATGTGAAAACATTTACTCTTTGGGAATTCATAGTCCCCATATACACTTTTGAAGAAATCAACTTCACTCTTTACTCTTAACTCAACTCAAAACTCAAGTCTTAAAACAAGTTTAAAGCATTTGCAAAAGACTTTTGAAAGGACTCTAAGAACTCTCTAGACTTGGCTCTTAACTTTCCTTGGATTTGAAATTTATGGATTTAAGGTTGTAATTTCTGATAGGAAAGATCTCGTGAAGTTTAAAAGTATTTTTAGATAGTTAAACATTAGAAACGATCAAGAAATCATTGTTCGGAAGCAAGTCCGCGATGCGGAGATGCATTTTAATGTTTGGTCACGAAATAAATTTCGACGCAAAAGGGTCCGTGACTTATCCGCGATGCGGAGAAAATTTTTCCAATGCTGAGGAACAGGTCCGCGACGCAGACCTGGTCCCCAGATTTTCTCAAATTTTTCCTTCTTCATTTTCTAACCCCAATTCGCCTAAATTTGATTCCTTTTCTCAATTCCTCTTTAGATTGAGATACCCAGAACATATACACTAGAATCTAACTCAAAACAACTCTAACAATCGACATTAAACTCTCAAGAACTCCTCAATCTCATCCCAAATTCAAGAACGAAAGTAATTCAAGAACACAACTCAAGAACATCAAATTCTCAATCTTTTAGGACGAAAATCATACTGAAATAAACATTTTTGGCACATGGGTGAACAAACCTAATGCTATGTGAACTCACATACCTCGTAGGATCGAATCATTGGCGAAACCCACAATCAATTCTTCAAGAACTCAACGATTCGAAGCTTCTTCTCCTCTTTTCTCCTCTTCTTTTCTCTTCTCTCAAAACCCTAATTTATTTTTGTGAAGCTTAAACTGAATCCAATCACTTGAGACCCCAACTTAATTACCAAAAAAGAATTTAATTATTTGGGTAGTGAAAAGACCATAATACCCTTCTAAAATCCGGTTTAGACTTTCCTTATCTAGACAACCCAACTTCAAATGGTCATATCTCCCTCATACGAATTCGAAATTGATCAAACTCAGTGGCATTGGAAAGATAATTTAAATATATTTCCTACGGTATCTTGTAGCACATCTAACTCATTTTGAGATAGGAGTTATGGTCGTTTGAAGTAGATCCAAAACTCATACTTAGCTTAACTTTGTCAAACTTTCCAAATTTGATTATTTCCAAAAATGGTTTCTTTCTAATTCTAAGTCTTTCTAGTAGCGGGGGTTTTACATCAAACACACTTAATTTTATAATTGTAGTAAATTTTTTTATAATAAAATAGATATACTACGCACACCAGAATATCTCTAGCACATACCTACCAATACCAGAAAGAGGAACATGAGTTAAGAGTTGGATTAGATGAAGAAAGAGGACAAAATAAGAGGGTTATACAAATGATTTCTAAATAGCATGTGTCAATCCCACAATCTTAGGGTGATATAAGTCATGGAAGGCCACTATGAGCTATTTGTAGCAAGTGTGAGAAGTATCATTCTGAAGTATGCCAAAAAGGCACAAGTATGTGTTATAAGTGTAATGACCCTTTCGAAAGGATACTACCACTTAAACAAGAAAACTAATTAAATACTTGCGGCATTTAAAGAGATTAACTATGGCCATATTGATTAAAATTTAGTAGAGGGACTCATAAAGAAAAAATGTTAAGGATGTGCATCTTGTCCATTTAAACATTTATGTGATGTCAAAATTGATATGGCACGAAATTTCAACTTATAACGGAAAAAAAAAACCCTCCCAAAAATCGTTTAAGCAAATAACCGATGAGCTTTTCATGCATATATTATCTTCACACTTAAGAATGAAATAACAAGAATATTACCCAATTCCGAGTACCGAAATCAGCCCGTTCATGCTTCACACAAATATTCAAAATAAATAGTAAATTTAGTATATTGCAATACTTGGGCTTACACACCCCAAAAGAACAAAACATATAGCCATACTTAATTTACAACCCATGGTGACATGATCACATTAGTCCTCAAATTTTCATGTAAATATACAACACATAGATCATGTACAAGTCCCAAGGTTTATACAAAATATAGATGTCTATATGCAAATGTGATCTTCCTTAAGGCTCTCAAAATTTCCATCTCCAATGGCCAGCTTCATGCATCCACTCGATCATTCCCCTACGATAGAAACAACTATCGCTAAGCATATAGCTTAGTGGTGCAAAACTATAGTTTCGGAGCCA
>JAJOOR010039777.1:0-14045 GCA_036250505.1 Solanum acaule | reverse complement strand
AACATATTAATTAGATTCAGGATAATATTTTAAATTTTAATATGGTTCTTTCAAATAATGAATTTATGTATATAAAGACTTTAATATATCTCTTCATGTTTTTTCCTTTGTTTAATAACACTAGTAAAATATTACACATTTATGATTAGAGCCCGTTTGGTTAACTTTAAAAAAAAAGATTTTTAAAAATAGTTTTTAAAAAATCAAACTTTAGTAACTTTTAAGTTAAAAAATAAAAAATAGGAGAGTATACCTACTTTTAACTTTCAACTTTTTTAAAGTTATTTTTAACTTTGTCAAACACTCTCAAAAGTTAAAAATGACTAAAAAATATATTTGACTAACTTTTAAGTTGATCAGTCCAAACAAACTCTTAGTAATACTCATCCCTAAAGGATCCAATTTTATTGCTTTTTAGAGTATGTTTGGATTGGTTTAAAAGTTAATTAAACATACTTTTAAGTCATTTTTAGTTTTTTAAAGGGTTTGACAAGGTTAAAAATAATTAACTTATTTTAAGTTTAAAATGACTTTAAAAAGTTAAAAATCAAAAGTATGTCTCCCCTTACTTTTTATTTTTTACTTAAAATTCATTTAAATTTGATTTTTTATATTTTTTTTACTTAAAAGCTACTTTTTTTAAGTCAATCCAAACAAAGATTCCCAACCTATTGTATTAAGTGGCCTAGCTAGTTGGATGTTCAATCCCCAAAAACAACAACATAACATATCATATATATCCATGGTAAAGTCCCACTTGATTTTAGGATTGAGAAATCGTTTTCGATAGACTCTCGACTCAAAAAAAATATTTTTTCCTGTATTTCTTTCTTTTTCAAAAAAGAAAAGAAAAAAATTTAGAGACTAATTGGCTTTCAATGCACATACAGTTTTCTAGCATTGATTTGATTATAATATGAGTAATCTATTTGCTTAAATTGATTATAGGCTTTAATCTTTACTTTACTACTCTTTAACGTTTAAAAACTTCAACAGCATCTTGTCTTCTTTCAATTTGAATAAGAAATTGAAGATGCAAATGGTGGCCATTTCTTGGAGAGTATAACAAAATAGAATTTTGAGGAAATAACCCATTTACCAAGAAAGATTATCCCTTTTTATTAACGGAGAAGGGCCTAAAATGCCCCTTAACTATCTGAATTAGAATAAATTCATTCTTCATCCATCTTTTGGCGTTCAAATATTCATGGTGTCAACCTTTTGGCTCAAAAATACTTTTATTTCTAACTATCCACACTCATAAGATTGATGGCTGGTAAATATATACCACCTCCCATAGTTTAATGACACTTTAGGCCTCTTTCCATTAAAATTACTTAATAGTATATGGCTCATATAATTGACCTGATTTTGGGTTTCGTAATAAATTAAAAAATAAAAAAGATAAAAATAAATTAATTACTTCCTTCATCCACTTTTATTTTTTCATTTTTAATTGTCATTTTTTTAGTATATCAAAGAGAAAAATTTATATTTTTCATGTTTTAGCCTTAACAATAGTTTACTAATTCCCCCAAATTATTTCTTAAAACTTAAGATTACACTATACATCAATCATTACAATAAAAGGTCGATGTTGGACCCCATTATGAGTACACATTCATTTCTGAGAATTCCTTCTTATTTCTGAGAATAATCATTACCTACCAATATATTTTTGTCCTAAAAACAGCAATAACTAACACGTTTCCAACCATCTAGACTCTGTGCCCAAAGGTTCAGGCATGAAACCTACCGTCAATCTACAAATGAAACCTACCGTCAATCTACAAAAATATTACTCCCTCCGTTTCACAAAAAATAATCTGTTTTGACTTGACACGGAGTTTAAGTAAATAAAGAAGACTTTTGAATCTTGGGGTCCTAAATTAAAATTATGTCAAATGTACAAAATTGTCCTTAATCTTGTGGTCTTAAACATGCCACGTGAAAAGTAAAAAGTAAAATGTTACCAAAAAAAGAAAGAGGTCATTCTTTTTGAAACTGACTAAAAAGGAAAGGAGGTCATTCTTTGTAAAACGGAGGGAATATGAAATAGAAGAAAACTCTAACTACTCAGTTTAGCCTAGCCTACCTGGGGCCCAAGTCTGATCGCGAACTTCTCCTCCTATTGTGAAGTTTATCTTGTTCTCGATCTGAAATAATAACACAATACAAAACAATCACAAATGGCTTATATATTCCCAGATTATATCATAAAATACCAAAGCACATGTCAAAGTCGTGATTTTCCCACCTAATTAATCAAGGAATTTTCCACCTTTAATTCACTTAGAACTACCAATCTCATGGTTACCTAGTGAATTATGGTAAATAAATCAAAACTAATCATTCTGAAGAATAGCACAAGGTCTTACATCCAGAAATCCTTATTAACCCAGATTTTTCCCCCTAAGGCCTAAAAATCAAAATACCAAGTTATGGAGTAATTTACTTATCTTTACTAAAGATTCTTGATTAATAAAGGCTGAAAATTGCCCTAAATCGCCATTTATGATACTTTAAAATTTTAAATTTGACTAATACTATTTAACATAGTTATTTAATACTACTAAGTAAAGGCTTCAAAGTTACCTGTTTTGGCTACTGAAGAAGAAAGGCTCGATGCATCGACAATCAGTTAGAGTAACTGTACAGGAAGCTTACGTAATTCCTATTTTATGTAGAAACCGCAAAAAAATTAGTTAATCTTTTAAGGATTTAAAATTTGATGGTGATATCAATCTCAGTAGTAGGATCTAACCCATTGAATGATAGATCTAAGAAAGGAAAACTAATTTAAGATGTCAAAAGTCACCTAATAGAGCTTTTAGGATGAAAAGCTTAAATCGATGGCGATGAGGTATTCAACTGTGGATTCATAGCTCTGACTTCATCTGATATTGAATTTCACCATCATCGATGAAGAGGAACCTCTGTACATGAACTTCGACATCGAAGTTATGTAGATGCTTCAGTTACCTCTTTGGTTTCCTCTCTCTAGAATTGTCCGTCATTTTCAACTTTTCTAATTTGATTTCATTGTGTTGTTTTGTTTTGTTTTGTTTAATTTGGGTCTTGGTTGTATGGGCTGAACCTATTTGTGTACAGATTTTACTTTTGAGGAAATTTTGCATAATAGTCATTCAAAAATAGCCTAATTATGCTCTATAGCTATAATTTGTTAATTATAATTCGTAGCTATATGTTATAGGGAGGAGAGTGGTGAGCGAGATTGGAGAGGGAAGAGAGAGACGAGCGAGAGAGGGCAAAGAGAGGAGAGAGGTGAATTGTATATGTATATCGGTTAGATTATTGTTTATTATACATATGTATTTGTATATTCTGGCAAGAAAATCATTGTTATATATAAATACAAACCATTGTATACAAATATAAATCAAACAAAGAATTGTTAGTTGCGAATTATACAATGTGGTGAATTATACATATACAAACGTGCCTAATTATATAACCTCGAAGTCAGCCCACATAATTAATGGCTAATGGTAATTGGGAGTGATAATTATAGCAAACTATAGCTATGATGAGTAATTAAGTAGTATAAGTTTGCTTAACCGCGTAATGTGTTTAATTAAATAATAATACTAAGGATAGAAAGGGGGAAATATAATATAATGCTCATGCTTTCTAAATTGAACAAGAAAAATGTAGAGTCGTCAATAAGGGTTAAGCTGTTGGGCCAACTTGACCTAACCTGTGATTTGATAGAGTTGGTCTAAGATTTTTAAGGCCCATTTAAAAATAGAGATTGTTAGCCCAGCCCGGGAAAGCCCACTAGCATGTAGGGCTTGAGCAATGTGAGTTGGGCCGGGCCGCGGGCCAAATAAAAAAGAGAAAACTAAGCAAATACACCATAAAAGCAAAATAATTATAAACATATACATATTTACATTCATACTCCACTAACTAATTACATTATACCCCACGAAAAGGTCAGAAATTAATCTTGCAACTTCTTATTTCCAAAATGATTTAACTAATATACATATTTTTGGGTTTCGTATAAATTATCTTGCGGTAATGTTATTTCACAGAGACAAGTCGAGTGTAGTTTTGTAATTTTAATTTGTTTATAGAGAGTAGTTTTGTGCCTAGCTAGTTCGTTCATTCTAATTTATGTAAAGATGTTTGACTGAACACGATATTTAAAAATAAAATGAGAACTTTTAAAATTTGTAAATAATAAGTTATAGATTTATTGTGTAACTATAAATCATATTCCTTGAGGTCTCACTTCATTTGTTTGAGCAAATGGCAATTCCCTAAACCAAAGACTTAAAAAGTAAAGAAAACTAATGTACAATTAAATAAACAAGAAGATTTACCTAATCTAGTAACTCATCGTTTGGTACAAATTACAATGATAGGTATTTTATTGGATTAGATATATATCCCATTTTCTAAATGGAACATATAGGTAATTGCACCGCTTTAGTATAAAAGTTTATCCCGAAATTAACTAATATCCAAAACAAACATGAAATAAAAGTTAATTCCAAAATCTATCCTGAGATTATTATCCATATTTCATATGTACCAACTCTCGAGGATATAAAAACATAAATAAAATTAGTATAAACGCTCCTTGTGCAAGTGAAAATATCAAGGTCCAGCACAAACTAAAAAACCTTGAACTAATCTAAGGCTTTTAACTTTCCAATGGAGATGAATTGCAATGCATATATATATATAATACGTTAATTACCATCCATAGCAACAAGAAGTCCATAGGAATAAACTCCAACAAGGCAATAATTTTTCTTATATATTTCATCCAATGTCACACTTAAAAAGGCTCCCTTTCTTCCAAGAAAAATAAGCAAATATACATTTATTATTAATTAACATGGGTTCGATTTCATCTCCTTCACGAAACCCTACTCGATTATCTCAAGAAAATAATGATCAATATTATCGAATTTACGCTTCTTTTTGTGGAAAAGACTATACACCTAACATAAACATGTCGAATTGGATATCATGTTACCACCCTTCAACAAATTCCTGGCATCGACTCACTACAATTCCAGGCCTTCTAGAGAACCAAGTAATAAAAAATTTCGCCATGGTTTCAATTGGCGAAACAATTTATGTAATAGGAGGACGACATTATTATAAAGCTTTTGGCGATGGACCTGACGATAATTATGTTCAGGAAATGAGGCTAGGAGGTGTACGTTCTTCGGTGCTTAAATATGATACGCGTGTGGATACTTGGTCAACTTGTGCACGTTTAATTATGCCTAGGTATAATTTTGCGTGTACTTGTAAAGATGGTAAAATTTATGTTGCAGGTGGACAAACAACGTTGGATAGTGCTGAAGGTACCTCTTTTGCTGAGATTTATGATCCTGTAAAAGATGAATGGGAATCATTACCAAATATGAGTACTTTGAGGTATAATTCTGTTGCTGTGGCATGGCAAGGTAATGTTGACTAGTTTTCTAACGCAAGTCTTTTTTTTTTTTTAATCCAGTGTTCGAAACCCGCATTGGAGTCTGGACTATATCTAGATCGCGCACTGTAGAATTCTTCATACCCAGGACTTACTTATATAAACTTACGATTAGTGGCGGATCCAGAATTTTCATTAAGGGGGTTCGAAAAAAAAGAGCAGTGCTTAAGATTTGAGGTTTGAACCCTCAACCACTAAGCCAACCTCTAATCTTATATTCAGGAGGTTCAAAATCAATATATAAACATAAAAATTCTTTAAAATACCTTAAATATACAACGTAATTTTTTGTCGAGGGGGTTCGGGTGAACCCCCTCGGCAGACTTTAGGTCCGCCCCTGCTTACGATATAAGAAATATGACATAATACATAAACGTGTCATTTAACTTGGCCTCTATTGACATTTATGCATGCAAATAAACTTTTAAACTCGTATAAAATTGAACAAATAGACATATTCGTCCAACATGGCGTCCTACATGTCAATTTTGTGTCATACGTGTCATCTTACATGTATTATTCCACGTAGGACACATGTGTTTACTTGTTCAATTTTATACAAGTTTAAGTGTCTACTTCCTAAAATTGGAGGGCGTAGGTGTTAGCTGAAACCAAGTTAAGGGGGCATATTTATGTATTATACCAAGAAATATTTACACAATCAGATATACTTGTGTGATCTCATAGATGGGTCTGAAAAGGTGGAGTATATATATAAAGATCTTAGTTATTCTTACTTTGTGTGAGATAGAAAGACAATTTCCGATAAACCACGACTCACTGTCTTTCTATTTTTCTTATTAGGTAAAATTTATGTGGTGGGAGGATTTGCTAAAAGAGGAAATAGTGACAGCCAAGGACCATATATCATGGAAAGAAGTTCTGCTGAGCTGTACGATCCACATCAGCAAAATTGGGAGTACGTGGCAAGAATGTGGGACCTAGATGTTCCACCTAATCAAATAGTAAATGTTGATGGAAAATTATTCAGTTCAGGTGATTGTTTAAAGGCATGGAAAGGACATATTGAAGCCTATGATGAAAATTTAAATATATGGAATGTAGTGGATGGTTCAAATTCACCAATATCCACGTCAGATGCCACAGTGGCAAAGTCGCCACCTATGCAAAGAATATTTTGTACAATGGCACCTATAGGGACTCAGCTATACTTCTTAGCTGGATACAGGATGCCAGCTGGCGAGATATCGATGACAAGGACTGAAGTCCACGTGTTCGACACATCAGCAATTGGTAATGGTTGGAGAGCTTTTGAACCAATAGAGGAAGAAGGAGAGAAGGAACTTTGTACTCATTGCTGTGTTCTTAGAATTGATTAATTCACTTTTTTTGGAGGAGAATTTGAAGAAAATATAGTTACATATAAATAGAATAAGAACTAATTCGAGTCAAATATAAAGAAATTAACGATTGGTATATATATTGTTTCGATAAATTTGATTGTAGATCTTGATATGTATTGTTTATGTCTGTAAAATTAATGAATCGCAATACGTATAGTGGATCATCGATCGAATTTTGTTAGTGGACAAAATGTCAGGATTGTATGAATAAAATATAAGTATAAAAAGAAAAACGAGTATACGTTTGAATAATCAATTGAATTTTTCCTAAAGTAATATTTGTATAAGTAGAAACGCTCAATTGTGGCACAATTATTTCAAAATCTTTCAGAAGCGAAAGTTATATTTTGGAATATTCTATTCTTTTAGCAATCACCGCTTCAAATCTTGCTCCTCCACAATTTTTGGCCCCATATTTTAGATGTGCCGTGGGAGAATATCTTCACAATAATAAAATGCACGCATTAATAATTTGTGATAATCTTAGTAAGCAGATGAAAGCATGTCGACATATATCATTATTCCAAAATAAAGTATCACCTTAGGGGTAAAAATTAGTAGTATATTTTTTCCAAGCATATACTTATATTTTATTTTCTTAAAAGTGTTCAATTTTTAAGAGAAATTTATTAAATATAGATACTTTAATAAACTAACCATTATATTTATTAATTTTTTTGTATACATGAATATGAATTTTATTCGAATGACACTTATTTTAAAACTATGAACAATAATAGTTTATCCCTTGTGAGTAGAAAGGTGAAGACATTTATTCATGTTGATGATATTAGTTCTCTTTCATTTGATGATCTTCAATGTATCTGCAAAAACCTCCTGTCTGTAAAAGGACCTTCGTGTTGAATTATAAATATCAGAGAATACCCTCTACCAACAATGCTTACACCATACACTTTATCGTTTATTTTTACTCGTCTATTATATTGAAAAAAATTATTTCTACTTGTCTACTTTAGTGTATCAAGAGAATATAACTTATTTTTCATGTTTTATTCTTATTATTAAATATTACACATGAATTAATATGAATGTTATGATAAAATATACATTTAATTTAGGTGTGTTGACAAGTAAAAGTAAACGGCGGAATTTATTTCTTTTTCTTCCCTCTTGTCCATTTCAAATTTCATGGAGTACTATTTCATTGGGTTTTGTGAAGCGTGTGGATTTCTAGTAAGTGGAAGGAACTGTTCCCTTTAATTCTATCACCTATAGTATGTTTTTTTTTATTTCGATCTAGAGAAGTTTTTGATACTTTTCATATGACAAAATTTATTCATTTTTTTCCGTAGAATATGAGAGACGGAATTAAAATTCTAAATTTATAAATTTTATTTTCTAAAGCAAGAATCTAAGAGGACCCAATGGGAATCCCCATTTATTGAAGTGGCCTACAACTTCATTCATGTGGACAAAGACAGTAAACAATAACTATGTCCTTTTTCCACTAAACAACAATTGGATCAAATGAGACCTAAAAAATAAGGCATAATATATAAATTTGTCTTTTAACTTGATTTCAGCTTATATTTATGTTCTCCAATTTTAGATGTGCATAAATAGACAGCTAAATTTGTATAAAATTGATTAAATAGACAAACACATTATACGTGGCATCTTATATGGAATTTTTTGACTTGCATGGTGTCCTACATGTATAATGTCACATAGATTATATGTGTCTATTTGTTCAACTTTTTACAAGTTTAAGTGTCTACTTGTATACACTTAAAGTTAAAGGTATAAATATAAAATGATGTCAAGTTAAATGACATATTTGTGTATTATGTCTAAAAACTATGATGAAATGAATAGGGTTCATTAGGTTTAAATCAAAAATTTCGAGTTTGAACTTTTGAATATATAAAAAGTGTTTTCTTCTGTAATGGACTTGACACGATTTGAATTTGAACTAGTCGGATCTTATTACGATACCCTAGCCAGGATGACAAAACAAAATAATTGGATCAAATGAGGACAATCTAGTGTTGAGTGTTGACCTATCATTTTCTTGTCATTTTTGCAACACAAGTTAAAGTTATCTTCCCAATGACATATCTCACAAGATTTGTGCATGAGCATGCAAAATTGCAATCTTTAAAACATTTATATTAAAACCCTATAAATTAGAAATGCAATTTAATTAACAATATACAACAATAAAATACAACAGGCATGTTCATAGAAAAAAAGAAAAAAATTCATCCCAAGGAGGGAACAGAAGCTGCACATTCACAAATCTCCATTTGGATGACAATCTCAATAACCTTTCACTAACACCAAAAATCACTTTTTTTGCTTTTTCACATCCACATGCCTTTAGCCTGGTGAGGGGCGGAGCTAAAATGTTAATTTTATAGATTTTAAATTCTAACATAGGTCATAGCTATATCAAATTTTGTAATTGAATTTTAAATTTAATATTTATATGTACATAGTAAATTTCTTAATACAAGCATAGTTTAAATTAAACTTGCTAGGTTTTGCTGAATCCATACTTATCCTTCTAACTTTGTTGCTATTTTAAGGATCGTTTGATATGTAGATTAAATTATTATGTGATCATAACTCTTCTTGGGTTATTTAACCCACCTAGAACTTGAAATAAAATATATAATCTCAAATTCGATGGAATTGGATGAGTTAGGATTAAATTTGTATTGACCGTCAACCAAACACAACATTAATCTCAAATTTAATTCTTGAATATCCCATCTTAGCTCATGTACCAAAAGACTATTTGGCAGTATTAACGCATATACAAATTCCATCAAACTCAATATTTTCATAGATATATGATGAAAAAAATAAGTAAAAGTTTTATAAATATTTATTTTAAATAAGTTCAATTGAACAACATATTATAACATCCCAAATTAACATAAATTTTTTGTCCTTATTTTGTCTTCAAGTTATATCAATTATCATGACATGAAAGACTTATGAAACAAGTAAAAATCATGACAAATAATGATTTGAACAAAATCAAATGTCACATTTGAGAGTAAAATCAAGTTAGTACTATTACATTATACTACCTTATATTTACAAAATTTGAATTTTTCACCCCATAGTTTACCAAAATAGTGACATACTCCTCCTTCAAGATTTAACAGCTTAAACGATGACGTTTTTGTTTTCTTCTTCCTTTCGCCTACAGAAAAATGAAGCATTCCATAGAAACCAGAGGATTTTCAAGTGACTCGCCGGTTTCCGGCGGAACTTCTTCTTTGGATTTTTCAGTTTTACTACTACTTACCTCGTTCTCGGCGTTTCTCGCCGGCGATAGATTACCAGGTTTTTCTGCTTCACGCGCCGCCGGACTTCTGTTTCTCACATTCCGACGTGCATCCACCGTTCCACGTGTCGCCGGAGAATTCGACCGTCGAACCCCATTGTCGGTGGGACCTCGTCGGGTCCCATTTGGGGGTCCCACATTTCGCCTCTGTTGCGGCATTCCCCTCCCCTGTACTCCCCTTGACGTAGCCGGCGACCTTCTTTTCTCCGGAGATGGCGCCGATCTTCCCGTCTGAGACCGAAAGCTTCTCTCTCTAACTCCGTTGAGATCTCCAGTGTTTTGCCTCTTCCTATGTACTCTAATCGGTGACCTCTGAGTTACTTCCCCATCTTCCTCTCTCTTCTCCGTCACCGTCGCCGTCGTGGAATAGCTTTCAGTAAAGCTACACATCTCCGAAGGCTCTTCAGACACTTCAGGTTTCATCACAGCCGTCGATTCAAACTTCATTTCATCTCTGGGTTTAACAACAACCGCTGATTCAAACTTGATTTCTTCTCTGGGTTTAACGACAGCCGTTGATTCAATTTTGACTGGAGGAAAGTCAGCTACTTTGTCCTCGATTAGGACTTTTGGTGGTGAGGGGTGGTGGGGTTTGGGAATGGGTGTTTCAGAAAGAACTTCTTTGACAGTTTCTTCCTCCAATGGCGGTGGATCTCGGCCTTTCACGGTGGAACACGGCGGCGACAAGCGGTGGCGTTTTCTGGTGGAGCTGAAACAGCAGCCCATTTTGGAAAAATGGAAACTTCAGTGAAAGAAATTGAATGAAAGGTATAGTCGACAGCAGACAAGAAAGGCCAAATATAGAGGCAAAATAAAATGGTCCTATTACTTTACTTTTTTCAGTTTTTAACTTTTTTATTATTTTTAATAAATTGTTGAAATTAGCAAAAGTTGTGTAGCAGTATATTATTATTATTATTATTAAATTAAATGAAAATAGTTTAGGACAAAAAGAAGTTGACTAAGAACCAGTTTAGATTGGTTGATTGTAAATAGCTATAAGTTTCAAGTGTGGAAATAGATTTTTTAATAAATAAACGGTTAATAGAATGTTGAAATTGATAATAAGTAATAAAAGTGTTTGGTAAAAAGTTATGATAAGGTACTTCGTATTTAAAATATTCTTTTAAATTTTACAAAAGATAAAACAAATTTAATGGAGTAGTATCTTTTGTAAAGAGAAGAAGAAACAACAGATGGAATGAAAAAGATGTTTTATTTTGGGAAATATATTTTAAAAATATTAAGGATAAAATAGTAAAAAAAAATTTAAACTAAAAATGTTTATAAACTCAAAACTTATATATTAGAGGTGACCAATTTATGATTTTTGACTGATTTAATTTATAAGCACATTGAATATTTATTAAACGAAAGAAAAGATAATGTAAAAAATGCTTTTAAATCCTTTTTTAATGAAGTGACATTTTTTTAGAGGGACTTCATTCATATTAGAAGGTTGATTAATGATCCCTCTGTCCTGATTTAAGTGTCTTAATATTGCTAAATGAAATAACACTTCACTTTTATCTTATGATTAAAACTTGAAAATAATTGAATTATAAAGAAAAATATTATACTTTTGACCCCTTCAATTTTGTGGAGGCAGGCAGGGGCCTGGTTATACTTTTGGCTCATGCTTTGTTCTTTATTTTGATGTTTTGTATGTGGGGCTTGGTTTGAATGAAAGACTTTTTGAATGGGCAGGAGATGTTTGTTGCGTTCTAAATCAGATGGCGGATTCAGGTACGATCGAGGTGTTCGTTGAATCCCTTCGATAGAAAATTACTTTGTTCATATATGATTTAAATGATTTTTTATGTATTCGATTTTTTTCTGTGTTTACTTCTTCATATTTTGAATCTCTTTAATAAAAATGCTGGCTCCGACATTGTTCTAAATGGGGACAAAAGATTTTGTTGCATAATAGTCTATATGTTTTAGTAAATTTAGCCTCAAAAAGTGTTTGAACACACTAAATTTTATTTAGTAAGGATTATCTTTTAGTGATTGCTACGATAAAAGTCTACAACACAAAAAGTATATAAGAAGTTCGATTTTAATCAAACGATACAAATCAGTTTGATAGCGTCTAAACTTAAAATTAAAAAGTTATCACCATTGGATTCTTGTCTAGTAAAAGATCTCTTGTGATATTCGTGAAGCTATTTACCTACTACCTACCCTATGTTTTCCAGCTTTCATTCATTAAATGCTAGATAAAGCAACAAAGGTTAAAAAGTCTATTAAGGCTTTAATTAAAAAGTGGTTTAATTAAAAAGGTGGAAAAGTAGGTAATCATTGTAGGGAAATATGAGAAACAAAGTACCATTAAGGTGTATTAAGAGAAACATTGTTTTTTAAGACAAATAATTAAACTTTTGGACTGATTTGAATTGATTGCTAGATTTTGAGGGGTCCCCTAATTGTTTATAGTATAACTTTTTTTTAATGATGCTAATTTAGAGCCAAATATAGCGGTGGTTCACAGATACTGTAAACATACAATTTCATGACTTCAAAACCATTACTCCCGACGTAGTTTGACTTAATACAATTTTTTTTGTGATTTAAAATGAATGGTAGATATTTCTATGACTATAAATTATTTTATTGATAAAATGAGAATTTCAAAACTAAATTATATATGTTATTATCTTTTGAAATTGACTACATGAAAAAATGAATCGCATAAATTGAAACAATTAAACTAAAAAGTTATTTTCCAAGCATTATTTCAGGAGGATTTTTTGTTCCTCTTTTGGGATGTATTTACTACTATTACAAGGGTCCACAATCCTCCACTAGTTTACCCCCAAAAGCAACTTTACTTTTTTAAATGACAATTCCAACATTCCATTTGACAACTACTACTCAATTCAAATGGATTTCCATTGACAAATTGATAACCACAAAAATGATATTGTAAAACCGTTTCATAGAAGCGCCAAGAAAGATTGAATTGGCCAAATTAAGAAAAGAAACAAGAGTGTGGAATGCCAAAACTTCCCCCAAAAATGGGTCGTGAAATGCACAAATTCAAATTTAATCAGTTGTCAGACCCCTATATGAGTATCATATATACCGAGCGAGAAACCAAAAAAACAAACTGAATGCAAAAAGTAACCTAAGAAATCCTCCTTGCATGAAAAAAATGGGCAACATCAACAAATTTCAACCAAGTAGAATCAAGTTTTGTGATGCTTATGTATGGCAAAGTAAAATCAATATTGAAAGAATAATTACATTAAGTTAATGTACAACTGCATGAGACTATTAGATATAACAACAGCTTACACAAGGCAAATATTATAGCCCATCAGATTTTGAATACCTACCTACATCTTCTTCTTTTTTCACATCTCTTCTCTTAGAGGAAGCAAGAGTCAGATGGCTACCTAAGCTTTTCAATCTCAAAAAATGTTGTGTGAACATCAAGTTTTATTACTTTCTATGATTAACTACAAAACCCAGTCCTTCTTCATGAAAGAAAACCACAATAACTCCAGATTGCTCCCTTTGCATAATCTCAAATAAGTTGTCAAACTAACATTGAAAATAACAGATGTAAAGAAAAAAAGGACTCCAAGGATTTGCCACTACTCAATATTGTAACAAATTGATGCTCCTTTGGCCTTCACCTAACTTATTTCAACCTTCTCCATAGTAGCAAACTTACAATCTCCAAACCTTAAAACAGATTAGACATTGAGATATATATTTTCTTTAGACGTGTGATATTAGATATAGTATCTCCATCACAAGCAATATAAAGGAAGACATATTAAATAGTAGTAATAAAAAGGGATCAGGAGGAGTAAACAAACCATTTGTGTGCCGACAACTTTTTTTTTTTTTTTTTTTTTTTTTTTTTTTTTTTTTT
>JAJOOR010039776.1:0-12130 GCA_036250505.1 Solanum acaule | reverse complement strand
CCCCCCCCCCCCCCCCAACTCCAACAATACTAATAACATTACTAGTCCTTACAAATTTCCCAATCAACCTAAACAAGATCATAATTATCTCCACCACTTCAATGACAGAAAATGACCTTTAGTTCACGCGGAGACGAGCATTCATGCATGAGTGAAGGACTGTCATGAGCATATGTAAATGTAGCAGGACAAGCATGCTTAAAAAACTGTGAATAACTCGATGGTTTACAAGTTTGTGGACTATTATAATGATTCCTACAACAAAATTCATCAGTTTTTAAAGCTTCACAAGCACTCTTACAACCAACAACAGGGCCATGACCACCATATGACCTAAATTGCAAAACTGCTGGACATGACTCTAACAAATTTGCCCTGCATCCAACAACTGGACACACTCCTTTACCTTCATGTGGAGTTACAGTAAGAGGAATATTGAAACCATCAACGAGACTAACACCATAAGTAGAAAAATCAGCATGTCCATGATGCAGAACAAACTGCGCCAATGTAGCTGGGGGGGCCCCACCGAGTCCATCGCACTCAATTCGGCCGCCGCAGTCTCCTGTGGCGCAGTAAAATTTTCCGTGCTCAGAAGTGCAGCCAGTCCGAGCCCAAACTCGGCCGGACCAGTGAGCGGTGGGTGCGGGGAAAGAGCGGTGGGTAAGTGAGTGAAGGGTAAATCCACCGCGTTCGAGGACAGGGTGACCGGCATTGGGTTGAATTGCTGGCCAGATGGTGTAAGGACAGTTGTTAACTAGGGTTAAAATGAAATTAGGGTAGGTGGCTTGTGAGAGAGCTAAAAGGGTGAAAAGGAGAGAGAGGGGAATTAGAGTTTTGGTAGAAGAAGCCATGGTTAATTTTGATTTTTGGTGTGGGAATTGGAAGGTGGTTAAGGGGTGTTTATATAGAGGCAAGTGAAGTAGAGAGATTAAGGATGTGTTTGGTACAAAGGAAATGTTTTTTTTTTTTTGAATAAATAAAAAAAATTCTTCATTAATTTTTATATATAGTAAATAAAAATATATACTTTAGGCAAATAGTATGGATGATATAGGCTAATGTAGCGGGTTTGAACAGAAACGAATTCAAAATATATGGTGTCTACTGTCAGAGGAGAAGCGAGGATTAAAAGTTTGGGGTTCTAAATTTCGTTAATAATCGTCAATTAATTTTGTTAGGGATTCACATATTCATATACATAAATATTTAATTAATTTTCTAATACAAATATATAATTTACGAAAAAACTATTAAATTTGTCCAAACCTATGAACCCCACCTAGCTACAACCTCAGTCTACTTTACTTGTCTAAGTAAAAACTTGATCTTCAATCAAGTGTACTATTTAGTATTCTCCTAACATGACTGAGTTTACGAAAGAGTTATAAGTTCATCTATGGTTGTGGGCATGATGGACGAGGGTGGAAATGTCACTATATAATTTATTTTCTTTGCTTTACTATGCAAACATTTTTCTTTATTATAATGAATTTAATTTCTAGTTTAAAAGTTTTTCAAAAGAAAAAAATTATCCACCAAACATAAAAGAGAAAGAAAAAAAAAACACCTTCTAATAATACATAGATTTCTTTGTAACTTATATCTATATTAGTTATATGTATTTTCTAAATTATGAATTAAATATCGTATTAATTTTATATATAAATAAAAAAAAATTTAAAATCTATTTATCAAATATCTAGCTATCAAACTATCCTCGAGAGAATGACGGAATTGTCCCTGGTTTGTTTTTGTTCAAAATAGAAAGGCAATAGCAAAGGGAAAAAGAAAAGTTTTTTCCAGCACTGGTTCAGAGGCACGCTGTTTTTGTCCTTGAACACTGCAACTTTTCTGACTCGGAAAAGATTCAATTATTTTTATTGAAAAAGTAAAGAGATCAAAGTTGGGAGTATTTTTTTATTTCTAAATTTGATATTTGAAGTTTATATTGGGGATTCAATTAAATCTAGATCATGCACTATAAATCCATTTCAGGATAACGCTTTCAATATAATTTTCTCCATATCTAAAATTCGAATTTAAAATATTTAATTAAAAATAAAACAATCTCATTAGTACACCACAAGTCACATTCATTCGTTCTCAAAGTTGATATTGATCTCCACTTTGTCTAGAAGAAAAAGGGGTGAGAGACTACGACAATTTTTACTTTAATTCTAACTCATTTTGGATGTATGTGCAAGTTAAATTGCCTACTCATCATAAAATAATTTTTATTTTATTGTTAAATAATATTATTTATAAATTTACTTTTAAATTAATTCAATTAAATTGAGTGGTTTTAAGTGATAAAAAATAAAAAAATATTTTCTATGTTCTACATTTTAAAATTAAGCGACTTTAATATTATAAAAAAAATAGAAAAAAAGTGATAGTTTTGTGATAAATTTTAAAATTGGATGATTATTGTTCAAATTTTTCCTCTCCTATTTAATTATTCTTTTTGATTTTATATATTTCATTTTGCGTAAGCATGAAATTTAAGAAAATAATGAAATTTTTTTCTTCAAAATTACCAACTTAGACTTACTATTAAAAAAGTTTATGTAATTAATTTCATAGTAACTTGATTGTGGAAAAAATATTTTACATTACTAGTGCATAAAAGAATAGTCCTAATTTAATGTCATGCTTTATAGTTATCTAAGGCTAAAACTTATCCAAAAATATTCTCCATTTTTTCACATAGAAATAAAAAGATTCTCCTTTCATATTTGTCCAGTTTACATTTTATTTTATTTTCTCCATTTTTTTCTCTTGTTAAGTTGTTAACGTTCACATATTCCCCATGTTGGCAAGTACACATGTTGCTCATTCTTTTAAGGTGTGTTTAGTACTATAAAAAAATTTGACAAATAAAAAAAAAACATGTTTCATAAATCGCATTTCACGTGAGTTATATCATCTCCTATCTTCATCTTCACCACCTTACACCCATTAACCCCATCTCCACCAGTACCCTACATACTTAATTACCTTCGCCCTACTTTACATCGTGGATTATATACAAAAACTTTTGAGATATAATAATATATTTTATTTATATATGTAATGCAAGAAATATCAAGAATCTTTCTTTCCAAACTTACTCGACATACAAAAGAAAAGACGAAAGATGTTGAGAAGTACATAAAAAATAAATTTACTTATTTTCTTAAATTTGAATTTTTAAAGATGATGGAGATGGATATGACAAGGTTATTGATTAGTCCTAAACTGAAAATGTAACAAAGAAAAGGAGAAAATAGTTTAATTTATTATCTTATTTTTATTTTTTGTTTTTATAAAAATAATTTTTTCCTAATTTTTATAATCCCTAAAGATGCACAATGAAAGACTATTTTCGTATACCATTTATATATTTAGTATAAAATTACAAAATTTAAAAAACTATTACATTATTAAATTTCATGTATACAATTGAATTATATGAATAAATTAAAACAGATAGAGTAAATGTTTATTAAAAGGGACAAACTAATTAGTCAATTAGATAGAAGTTATTCAAGTCTTAAAAATTGGGTAGAAGTGATAAATAATATTAATTAGGTTAAAAAATGTTTTTTCAATAGTCTCAAACTTTTAACTTTTACACTTTAGTCCAATAACTGTCATAGTTGTGGGATAAATTTTTTAGTCGTCCAACAATAGTTATCCAAATAACTTCAATAATTATCCAAACAAACTACAAAAGATATTATTAGTTGAGTTTTTTAAATTAATAATAAAAATAAAAAAAGTAGAGAAACCTATAAGGCACTTTTATCTCATTTTTCCGATAGGGTATATAAAGTGTAAAAACAAAAGATAAAAAGAATGGGATATGTTTGCAAGGATTATTATCCTAGTTTCCGCATATCCCAATAAAAGAATCCTTCTTATGTCTCATCACATAAAGTAAAGTGGAAATATCTATATATAATAATGGTATCATTGATATGTACCTACTTACTCGTGTAAAAGGTGTATGATTGAGCTTTGATTTTTTTTTAAAAAAACAAAAACAAAAAAATTCAAAGAAAAAAGGATTTAAAAGTTTTTATTCCGAAAATCGAAGAAATTTTTGAACTTTCATAAAAACAAACATATTTGAAATTGATTTAGCTTTATTTGTAAGGAGAAAATAAAATTGTTGTAGAGTTCTTTATGAAGCCATTTACAAGTTATTGAATCAATTTTAGTGCTTAGTTTGAGATGAAAAAGCTTGTTAAGTTTTATTTTTTAGCTAGTATAGTCTATCAATATAATTTAGTTTTTTCGTAATTTATAATTTTCAAAATTATCGCTCGGACTTACTATAAACAATTTCATGTAATTAGTTTCTAAAGAAATTTGATTATGTAAAACAATATTTTATGTTGTTAGTGCATAAAAAGATGGATCTAACTAGCTGTCACGTAGATAGTTATCCAAGGCTAAAACTTATCTAAACCAAATCTTTTTCCATTTCACAGCTAAATAACTAAAAAAAATCCTACCAAACAGAGGCAGATGCACATTATAGAATCTGAATTTAATATTTTAAATATATAATGTATAAATTCATATATAACTTTATTTAAATTATAATAATTAATATGATTTACCTTATAATTTTTAAAATTTTTTAATAAATTCAATGTTAAACTCTATAAAATTCTGGAACTATCACTACTTATTAGTTACTATCACATAATATATGGCGATACTATTAGATTTTGACACTTTGCAATCTCCCTGCCCCTCTTCTTTTTCTTTCAAAAGTTTGAGATGATATATTAAATATTTTTAAAAAAAAATAGAAGTTTGTACCAGCTAAGCTGTTAAGTTGTAATAATGTTAGCTACCATTAGAATTTAAAGATGATGGAAATCATGGAGAATGAAAAATCAGGTGCTTAGTATCAATTGTTTGTAGACGATTTATGCACTCAAAGAGTTATGTTCTTTGAGTAATTATATAAGAAGATAAATATGCGAAAAATAAATCAACATAAATATTTTATGTAAAAAAATTCTTGTTCAAGAAAGTTGAAAGTCGTTCTCGGGACTTTTTCACCTAAAATATAATATTTCTAAGTGTTTTGCTAATCAAAAATACTAAAGCAAAGTATCATATCCATATAAATTAATTTTAGTAGAAATTCAATAAAATATCTTTTAACATTATCCAGAGAGTCGAATTTCGGGAGTTGTGTAGTAAAAAATCATTATGTTGAAAAATGTAAATTATTTTATAGCAGATTAGGCAACAAAACTTGAGAGAAATATCAAAATTTGATTATCAATTTAAGAATTAGGAACACAGACAATACGATTTTCAATGCTGCAAATCTAAGGATATGTTATAGTTCACGATTCACAGATAAATATTTTTACTCTCTTACGAATATAGAAGGTGGTTACTAGATACTTCTATCAATAAGTAAATATCTCTCTTCAAATAAACTTAACTTCCAATACACTAGTAATGTAAACAAAGTAAACATTGCATATATGTACCGCAAGGCTACTGTAGGAGATCTCTTAAGGATACTTTCTAACTCTAATTCTTAACAACAATTCTCAAGCTCTTTTGATTACTTCATGAAACTATTGAATCATAAGATGAAAATATAATAATCAAGACACTTTTCTTCGATTAAAATGTAAATGAATAACTAATTTTTCAATAACAATATGAATAGCAATTCACGGTTCTATGCATCCAAATAAAAGCATAATTCAATAGTAGCAACCCTACATCATATTGCCTCTGCCCTATTTAAAATTTACTACATAGAAATAAACAAGTTCACAAAAATATATTTTAAAAAAATTAGAATATATCACAAACATATCTTAATCCTAACTTTTGTTTTTGAATTAGAGTCGTGTTCTAATTTCTTCGTTCTTTTTTTTTTTGCACCTTGTGATTTAGCCGCCTCCCCAATGATACCTAAACCTCTGACGAGTTCCCCTTATAAAGCATGGCGTCATTCACTTCAAAATCTCAAAATTATCCTTAATTTTGACTTATTTCGTCGAACTCTGCACGACTGGAGTCACTCCACATAGCTTATCACGCAGGACTTCCAATTGCTAACTTCCATTCTTTTTTGTCCGCGCGATTGAATTTTGATGATGCGCGGTTGTGTGGACCTTTTTACTCCAATAAGTGTAATTTTCTTCATCTTTTGATACATTTAGTTCTAATTCTGAACCTAACTTCACCTGACACATTTAACAAAGAAATTAATAATATATGCACAGTATAAAACCAAAATAAATCAAGATCATTTTAAAAGGACCACTAAACTCAGTACTTATACTCACATAAAAAAACTCTTCCACTTAACTCGAGCTCAAAATCCACATAGGTTTACAAACATTATGGTGATATGGCTTAGCAAATTGTATCGAGATTGGACTTCAAATTAAGTGATAATATCCATTATAAATAGAACTCCCAACAAAGTATTATGTTTGTGTAAAATTCAAATTCTTTATTGATTTTATGGAAAATGGTAAAAAATATTTATAAATTTTGTGAAATTGAACACAAATACTCTGAGTTAGAGCCTGTTTGGCATCGCTGTTGGAAGTCTAAAAACACTTATTTTGATGAAAAACACACTTTTTTTTAAAAAAAAATTAGATGTTTGGCAAACCAGTAAAACTGTTTTTTAAATAGAAGCAGAATCAATTTTTCTGCTATTCTGCTTCTTAAAAAAAGCAAAAGCAGAAGTAGAAAATTATTTTTATCAAGACTAAAATATCCCTTCCATATAAATATATTTACCAATATATCTCTTATTAATTAATTAGCATATCTCATAAGTTTGGTTAAGTTTCATTTAAGAATTTTATATTTTATTTTACGTTTATATATTATTATTGTATTTATTATATTATGTATTGTTTTGCATAATTAGGAAAAAAGATAACAACAATATTTTTGCAATATTAGAAAAAAGAATAAAAGATAATTAAAGATTCCAGCCCTTAAAAAAGGTATAATATTGATTGGAAATTTGAATATGTACATTTTAATTTAATAAAAATAAAAATAAAATTAGTTTTTTTGTGATCGATATTAAAAATAATTCTCTCTATAAAATAATTTTAATACTAAAAGCACATTGATACTTGCCTTTTTTTTTTTTTTTCATAATTTGACTCTCAAAAGCACTTTTAACAAATATTTGCCAAACACAATTTGCTTGTGAAAAACACTTTTCAAATGAATTACCCAAACACAAATTGTTTTTTTCAAAAGCATTTTTTGAAAGGCTATTTTAAAAAAAACGCTTCTGAAATAAGCAGTTTTTAGCAGCAATGCCAAACAGACTCTTAACAGTTTGATCCAAAAGTATCTTTGTTGTTAAAAGTTGGGATTTAATGATGAGCAACTTACAAAAATGACTATAGTTGTAGGGTTATTGAAGATTAATATCTATAAATATGCTATTTACCAAAAATGACTACATTTTATGTCTTAATCTCACTGTATATTTGTATTTTTTTTCAATTTTTTTATTTATACAATGATACAATTATAATTACGATGCACTAAGTAAGATAATTTCTTTGTTATAGTGACGAAATGCCCCTAATTACGTTTCTAAAACTCTCAACTTCCCATAATTAAATTAAAAACTAATGATTACGTCCATATCCGCTTGGATTCCAACTAATAATTAATAACTAATATTAAATTAACAACTAATTTTACCTTATGAATACACCTATATCATATAAGAGTACCCATGCTATTATTAAACAAAATTTAGCTACAGTGGACAATCCAAAAATAAGAAAATGGAAAATAATACAATGTGAGCATCCAAGTATATAAGTATTTGACTGTATAAAAAATTGAAATGCCAACAAAACTATTTTTTTACAACTATATATATATATATATATAATTGATGACTCAAGTATTTGTTTATACAAAAATAATGTAATTATGTATCAAAATATACTTGCATTACCTGGTCAACCTTTATATATATATATAATTGATGACTCAAGTATTTGTTTATACAAAAATAATGTAATTATGTATCAAAATATACTTGCATTACCTGGTCAACCTTTCAACTTGTGTTAGTATTTCAATACATTGGGACAATCCAAAAAAAATGACAAGTGGATATAATACAAGTATCCAAATATATAAGTATTTCACTATATAAAAAATTGAAAATCAGACAACCTTCAAACTTTTTTTGCTCACGTTCTTCCGGTAATACATATGAATACAACTAATGAACTCATCAACCTTTCAACAAGATATATACAAATATAAATTTCATATAAACGAGAAAAAATGCAAATAGAAGATATTTGATGAAGATATGTCACAAAAATTGCTCATGAAAATCAAGTAAAAAATTGTGAATTGGAAGAAAATTGGAGAAAAAATTGGTGATTTGGTGATATTGAAAGAGAGAATAACAAGAGGTAAACATGGGGAGTAAAACATGTTTGAATGGTATTAATTAGGCATGTAAAATTATCTTTGCTATTTTAATAAATATTTATATCCATATATAATCTTTTTAAAAAAAATAAAAAACAGATTATGAGTGTAATATTAACTTTGCTATTTAACATTTAATTATAGGTGGAATGACCTGAAAGACCCTTGTACTTGGTTCCGTTTGTCAGTTAAACCCTCATACTCATCACTTTGTCAACTAGATCCTTAAACCCATCAGAATACAACATTTTAAGCTCTTTTCTCCTCCGATCAGTGTGCGTGTAATGGACGCGACTACACGTGGAATTCCACATCATTTTTTAGTGCCACATGCGAAATTAAGTGCTAAAAAAATAAAAAAGATCAAAAAGATCAATTTTTTAATTTCTTAAACTTTTCAAATAGTCATCTTCTTCATATTTGATCACAAATTGAGCACTAGGTTCATACCCATTAGATCAAATTCTTCTCGATTTAACTTGTAAATTCAACTACAAGTTCACCAACCCAAACTCATTGAACCCCAATCAAATTTTTTAATTAATTTTACAAATTCACAAGACCCATTTATTATTTTTTAAGCTTTTTCAAGCTTATCAATGGAGTTTTAAAATTTTCAATAGTCACAATCATCCTTCACATTATCCGCATCTCCTCATTGAAATCATCTAATAAAAGAATGATACTAATATTTTCAAACCTAAAAAACGAAAATTTTAGAAGAAGTTGAGGCTACTAATTTGTATATAAAAAAAAAAGAGGCGGAGAAGAGTGAATGTTGGGCTGGAGAAAGAAGAATGGGCTGGAGAAAGAAGAAAGTTGAGGGTTGTGGTGAGGGGTAGAGGAGAGAAGGCTGGTGGAGAAGAAGAAAGGGTGGGTGTGGGTGAAGGAGGGTTGAAGAAGATGAATCTTATTTTTTAATTTTGATAAATTGATTTTTTAAAAGTAAAATATTGTTTTAACTCGCTTTCAAGGTGTGTAATCACGCATATTTCCAACTCACCAATATTAATATCGCATAAGCTCGGTCAATGGTTAGAAGAGTTTAAAATATTGTGTTCTGGTGATTTTAAGGGTTTGGTTGGCAAAGTGATGAGTAGGAAGGTCCAATTGACAAACGGAGTCAAGTACAGGGGTCTTCCAGGTCATTTCGCCTTTAATTATATCCATAAAACATAAAAAGAATGAACTATAGCCATTTACCTAAATATATATTGATGTTTGTTATATTATGTAGTTTCCTTATGATTAATTAATGGATAAAAAAATGTTAGTTTCCTAATAAAATATTAACATTTTTTTCCTTTTGAACATATTTTATTCCTGATAAAAATATTACAATTATAAAACTCAAATCTTATTTGTTTTCTTTTGAAATCGTTTTTACTAATAAATAAGTAGGAAATAATTTATTTACTTTTTCGTTAACAGTATCATTTTTATTAATGACAAAAAATATTAACAATCAAACAAGAGCAGTCTAGGACTATATATCTATATATTAGAGGCATTTCCGACTCATTAAAATAATAATAAATGTATTTTTGGACCAAATTATCAATAAAAACATATTTAGATCAAACTATTAACTTATGATATTTTACTCCCGTAATTTAAGGATCTTTTTCGTTAATTTTATTTGACGTAGGTACATTGTCTTAAAACTTAGATTATTATCTCTGCATGATTTATTTGAACTATCTTGTCCTTCTTTTAACGGTCAATTATTCAGGCATACATAAAGGGAAATGACAATTTTAATCTCGATATTATTGTATCAGTTTTAATCTATGTGTTATTTGATAAGGCACATTTAATTTTTAATTAGTTGAAGTGTATGATTTTGGTCCTTGTAGTTAACAAAAATTAACTATTTAGCCGAATGATTATTTTAAAATATATAAAATAAATGCTTGAAGAATTATGTGGATAACTTTTTTTTGAATTTAATAAAAAATAAATGTTAAATTTTTTAAAAACTGAAAGTTGTTAGGACACCATTAATAGCCTTACGGAGCCTATCTACCTACTAAACCCTTTCAAATGTAATTGTGTTTGATCTTGATTAGTAATTATTGAAAAAGAGAGGAAGAACGAGTCACTAATGACTAAAAAAAAGAGCAAACTGAGAAGCAAATGAGATCAATTTATATATTTAAAATAA
Organism: Solanum acaule; assembly: GCA_036250505.1. Classification (NCBI taxonomy): domain Eukaryota; kingdom Viridiplantae; phylum Streptophyta; class Magnoliopsida; order Solanales; family Solanaceae; genus Solanum; species Solanum acaule. The sequence continues at coordinate 1,497 of JAJOOR010039776.1, read as the reverse complement.
TCGTTCTAATTGTATATTTTTTATATATAAAATATAATTTAATTTTATATACATAATTCTTCAAGCATTTAGAATCACCAACCCTTTATTTTATTTTATATATTTTCAAATAATAATTTTATTAAATAATTAACTATTGTTAACTTCAAGGACCAAACAACACACTTCAAATAACTAAAGGTTAAATTTGCACAGTCAAATTACACAGAGACTAAAACTAAAATTATGCAATAATATAGGAACTAAAACTGTTATTCTCCACACATAATTATACATTTTGTATGGTCAATTTGGTGTATCGAGTGGCTAACTATCCATATTCAATTTGATAATAAAATAGTGACTCAAGGGTAATGTGGTATAATCAAATTAAATTAGTGTGTGATCTAGGAGTTTAAATTTTGTTTAAGGAGTCACCAGGTATCATCTTATTCTACAGTTGACTTCATCCTCTTTGTCATTACAACTTGGGGTGGGTCTGATACGGAGAATGTTTTTTTAGAAAATATTTTTTTGAAAAATAAGTGACTGTTTTTTTTTATAGTACTATTTAGTAAGTAAATAAAAAATGAATATTTTTAAAACATTAATATGTAAGCTAGCAAAGCGTTATGAGGATGTAATGGGGAGTGGGGATGGAGGTTGGGGATGTTAGATGGGTGGAGAGGTCGAGACAATGAACTTTTTAGTTACTTATAAAACTTGTTTTTCCTACTTTCATTAGGGAAGTGATTTTCCTCATTTTTAATGAGTTTGTTTTTTTAGAGAAAATATTTTTCAAAGTATTTTGACTAACCCAATATGAGAAAGTTGAAAAATATTTCCATACCGAACACACCCTTAATCATATTTATTTTCTTCATAATGCTCAACGTATTATCAATGATTGTTGTTGGATAGTGTATCAGAAAAATAATGCATCTACAAGATGTGTTCAATTTGAATTGGGACTCTAGAAGGTGTTCAGTTTCAATTGGAATTCTTGGAGACTACTCAACCCTAAACCCTAGTTCATGCCTATATAAAGGGTACTAAATTCCCTTAAAATTATGTAGACCTATCTACTCAACATGATATCATTTCAAGACAAAGTGAAATTTACTCTATAACCTGCAGACACAAGGTTCTAAAACAAGACAATGGCTTGCACGACGATTCTGCTTCGCTTTCAAAAACTAATGACTTTTTAGAGTGAAATTGATATGATTCGACTAACAAGACCCTATAGCTATTCAGTTTAATTTCCAAGTTCTAAAATTAGGTAGACAAACTGTTAACACGATCTAAAGCAGGCAAGTTGAATAAGATTTTAAGGCTAAAGTTGAAATCAGATATAAAGCAGGCAAGTTGAATCAGATATAAAGCAGGGAAGTTGGAAAAACATCATTTAACCTTCACATGTAGAACAGAAAGGGCAAAGAATCAACTGATGAAGCTAAAATGCGAGCTAGACACCCAAAAATCGTATAAAAAACACAAGAATATCAAAACCCTAAA
>JAJOOR010039775.1:0-16295 GCA_036250505.1 Solanum acaule | reverse complement strand
GTTATGACTGCTCAAAGTTGGCCAAAAACTCACTGATTTCCACACTTGGCCGAATTTCCAGATTCTGAATTTTTTTCCAAAAATGACTACTTCCAATTTCAAGCTTCTTCATATTCATTTTAAATTGTCGGATGTTACAAAATCTTCATAACAATCTTTTGAACTGTTTATGTTTTTGCTTGTATTTTTCATTTCAGTTGAAAATTTATTGTGGGATTAGACATCGTGAAAGATATTTTGATTTGATATGAAAATGTTTTCTTTTTCCAAGTTTGATACCTTATGCTCAGCTTATAGAATCAGATATGTCTATTATTCGTCTCTTCTTTCAAGGAAGGAAAAGAATAACAATTGAATGATATAATTTCACAAAACCAGTAAATACCTGTGTAAGCTTAGAAATGAAGAGTAATACCATTCCCCTAAATAAATAGAAAAGTTAGCGAAATCAAGAGAACGTTGCCAGTTTTCCCAAATGAAGAAATAAGTAGCTATGGGTAATTCTGGAAAAGATGCATTGTCCGTATATATGTAGAGAAGTATCACTTAAATGCTTTGGAACTAAAAAGAAAACATAGAACTTTTTTTTTCTTTTTATAAATTGATGGTTGAGTCAATTTATATGTTCCTTAACTAATTCAGTAATCATGATTTGAGTAGTGAGAAGATCAAATTACTTAACTATATATGTCTATCAAGTCTTAATACATTAGCATAAATTATTACTCTAGTAGTTTTTCTTGTATCGACTGAAGGGGAGTCTTAGCATAACAGTACGAGTTGTCATCCTATGACAAGGAAGTCATTGGAACAACCTCTATAATGGACTCTGACCCTTCATAGGACCATGTGCACAACGAGAGTTTAGTACATCAGACTGTCTTAAATGTTTAATCGGTATACACTGAGACCTAAAGTGGCAAGAGAATGAATGAAGTTAATTTTTATCCTGAATTTAGTTTAGCTATTGAAATGTCTGTTATTGCTTTTTCCAAGTACATGAAACAGAAGACCAAAAAGCAACAGAAAAAAACTCCAAAAAACTTGTAAGTCAAATCTAAGTAGCAGAATGATGATTAGGTCTAAACCTTATATGGGCTCATAAAAACTTAACATTGATGTTAACTTCATAGGAAGTCAGGGAAAAACAAGAGAGGTAGGAATATGAAAAGGAAGACAGAGAGCCCGAGTGAGTACTTTCTCGGAGAACTCTACAAGGGAAAGTAATACGAGAATTTGAACCTTAAAGAAGAATACCTTCTATGATTCTCAAACAAGTTGTGTGTCGAGCTGAAATAGTCAGATATTCTATATATACATTTACGCATGCCGATCTACTTTACACCTCTTATCCATTTGCTTTGGGTCATAACTAGAATTTCTAACACCTAGCATATCATTAGTAAGAACTAAATGCTAAAATTAGTAGTTCTGTGCCTAGCTACAATAACTGTTCGCAGCAGAGATATCAAACTTGGCAAAAACAACAAACCGTCTCCTTAATTCACATTACAACTACTACTACTATAACTGCGCCACAGACCCAAAAAAGTTTGGGCTCCTTATTTACATACTTCCATTAGCTAAAAGAGTAATTGGATAAATGTGCAGATATTCTAGAACATGGTTCTCAAATGGTAAATCTGGGTCTTGTCGAGATTCCCTTCCCTTATAGGCTGAGTTTTAACTTGATAAGAAACATATAATTACTGTGTTCAAGCCAACTTACACACACCTTTACTGTTCCCCTAAACCAGTGTTATTGAAGGTGAAAAGCGCAAAACAATTATATACAAATATATATATACTTAGTCCAAGATTAATAATTATAATCATAAATGACAAATATATGAACAAAGAGTTTGAAAAAAGATTAAGCTAAAATAAATTATCAATTGTTTCATAAGAGACTCATTGAAGAGGAAAAATATGTCTTAGAACTTTGATGAATGATGACGAAATATAAAGTGAGGAGAAGAACTCTATAACATGTTTTGAGCCTGCCTCGGTTCAAGGCTTAAGCGTGCCTTTGGAAAATGAGGCACTTACTATTACTCCGTATAGGCCTAGGATCAGAACAACCATAGAAGTTCGTATGCAAGTAATATATACACTTGTTAAGTCATTCAGGATACAATTCTAAGCCAATTGAACATATATGACAACTGGAAATACTAAGCATGTAAGATATTTTAAGACTCGTTCTCCCAAAGTACAACAAAAGGATAATTGTAAAGTTTCATGTAGCACATGATGCAAATTACAGAGAGAAGTTATACCAAATTTCACAATTCATACAGAAACGGCTAAAGTAAGGAACCTTAGAAAAAACCGTCTGAATATTCTTCTAGAACTAGCTAGGCATATATTGGAAACAGAGGTCTGTGTACATCTCACCATTCTCATAACCCACTACACTGTGTAAATTGTTATTAAACACAGTGCTCAGACCCTAACCAAGGTGTGAATTAGAATTAAATCACAAATAATAGAAAAATTCAGATCTCAATTTCCAAACAATGTCCAGTGGAATGACTTACTAGTTACTACCAAGTAGCAATCATTCACATGAAAACTTAATATGTAGGTAAAAACCACAACAATAAAATGATAGACATGAAAACTTAATAGGTAAAAAGACACATCAATAGTTATTGCTTTATTCGTAGAATGCATCTCTCGCCTCCAAACCACACCATTTTATTTGCTTAATCAAAGATTCATCATATATAGTTCATATGAACATCAAAATAATACAAAAATGTTACTACAACAAGTCTAATTCAGCTTGTAATAATACACACATATTCAGGCATAGATAGAATGCATCAAAGATTGATCATATTTCATTTGAACATCAGCTCATAATCACACATCCAACAATAACAAAATCTCGTATTCATCTACCGACAACGCAATCACCACAATCGCCAGCTTTCCCCATATTAGTTTCACCTCGGTGTCTCTGAGCTATTGAAGGTCCTTGGAATTTGGGGTTCAACTTAGAAGCCATAGCTTTGATACACTCATCTAAATATGATTTTCAATTTGACATGAAAAAATTCTAATTATTCTTCATCAACAAAATTTCATCTTGAAAATTGTATATACCTTATTTTCTCCTTATGAATATATCATCTTTAGTCTATGAATAAAAATAGTCAAAAGAAGAAAACGTGTGAGAAGGATCAAATATACCCTTGACTTATCTTTTCTTATTTAATAAAAAAATAAAATAAAAATAAAAACTAATTTTAAATAAATTTTTTCACTTTCGTAAGAAGAAAAGGGTATATGTGAGTCATTTGTGTAGCATTAGGGGTATATATGAGCCACTTTCATAACGAGGGATATATTAGCTCTAAATGACAAAGTTGAGGGGTATAGCAATCCTTTTGTGTTGTAATAAGTCTGGGTTACTTGAAAAGTGTGATGAATTATGTATGGCTTGTTGTGTTGATGTTATTCATGATTACTGTGCATATAAACTATTGGGGTGAGTTTATGGGGACTCAATTTTTTACTTGTCTAAATTATTTTAACTATTGATTGAGTTATCATAACTCAATTATTAGTTGTTTCTAAACTGTGTTTCTATTTATTATGATGAACTTGGTTTTATAAATGGTGTTTAGTTTAGTTTGTTATAGGCGCTAGTTTTATGTACTTTTTCAAAGGGGACAAAGAGTTGGCATGAGAAATTGAGAGAGAATAGCAGGTTGGTTGATAGAACTAGTGGTGGCCTTGTATTTGTGAATCTCTATCTGGTAGAAGTGTTAAACTATGGTTTGATATTATAGGAGAATAACACGTAGGCTTGGGAAGCATTAGGATGACATAACAAGTAGGCTTGGGAAGTCTTAGGATGAAATAACATGTAGGCTTGAAAAGTCTTAGGGGGACATAAAAGGTAGGCTTGGGAAGCCTTAGAGTGGCAAGAGGGTAAAATGTTTGAATATTAGAGTTGGCAGCGGAATGAGGTATAAGGATGGATTCAAAATGGGATGGTTAAAGCATGTGGATAGAGACTGGGGTGGTGTAACTTTCATATTATATGTCTCCTTCTGAATGTATACTTTATATTATGTGGTAATTTCGGGTCGACCAATGATGTCTACTAGTATGTGTTGTTTGTACTGATACTACTCTTGTTATGCCACATGGCATAATCTGATTGCAAGAATGCAGTGATGTTTCATATGTGAAGACGATAATGATCTCCAGTAGTTTATATCCCTCTTTCCTTATGGTGGTAGTTGTGCCTTATTTCTTTCATAAATTATACTCTTAGGGGTCGTTTGGTTGGGAACTAGTTATCCTAGGATTAACTATCCTGGGGTTAGTTATCCTGGGATAACTTATCCCACCATGTATATGGGATAATTACTTATCCCATCACTATGCTATAAATGGTGGAATAAGTTATCCCAAACATGTCAACCAAACATAACATCTAAATTTTATCCCAGGACTATTTTTTTATCCGGAGAATATTTATGTTTATCCCTCACACCAAACGAGAGGGGTAGTTTGGTAGAATGTATATGAATAATGCTAAATAGAGTGTATTAGTAATGCTTGCATTAGCAATGCATGTATTAGTTATGTCTGCATTAATTATACATATATTATATTTATGCATTGTATGGTTTGATGCACTAAAAATAGCATACATTGCATAAAAGAATTATTTACAAAGATACTCTCCACTATTATGGTGGAAATGATGTAAAAAGATATTTTGAGGGGCAATTGGGTCTTTAATCATGCTAATGCATGCATTAAAACCATTGAATTGCTAATACCTAGAAATCCATGGTTTTAACAATACACTCTTTAACACACAATAGAGTGTTTAGCTAATGCAAACATTAGTTATACATTGATTAGAAAAGAGTACCAAATAAGGTACTAGCAATACACAAGACTAATGCATGCATTATCTTTCCTAACACACTCTATCAAACAACCTCTAGAAGCTCTTGTACCTGCTTAGACTAGTTCCTTGGGGGTGTTAGTATATTCTTGTAAAATAGCTTTGGATGTTTAAATCAATTTATGGTGATTTTATAAACTGGGAGAAACTGGAATTTGTCCAAGCGAAAATTAAAGGGCAAGTACCGAATAACATGTTGATTGAGAAAGAGAAGGAGCTAATACTTGAGGTGGAGAAATGGAGCTCTATTGAGGAGCAGGTGCTTAGACAGAAATCTAGAGCAACTTGGATAGAAGGTGGTGATTCTAATGCCAAATACCTCCAAGCACGATGGAAAACTAGATCCAGCCACAATGTTGTTACTTTTGTGTATACTGGGTGCAATACTAAACTTACTAAGCCATCATCTGTTGAAAAGGAGTTTATTAAGGTGTTTTCTATCTTGACGAGGGATAGTGCAACCGAGTAACCCTGTGTTAACTCAGAAGCAGGGGCATATACAGGAGGGGGTCATCGGGTTCACGTGAACCCATGGTTCCCTCCCGAAATCATATATAGTAGTGTTATATTTTTTTAAAATATTTAAATATAGATGCGTGAACCCAGACTCGAAGTATCATATAATGTAGTACGATGATGATTGGGTGCACCTCTCTAGGTGAGGTTAGAAATTTGAATCTTTTATCTATCTTGTTTTAGTTTTTTTTCGAAGATTTTGTAACTGGTTTGGATAAATAAAAGTTAATTTTGGACCTATGATTTTAAAATTTTAATGGTTTTCAGTAAAAAGAATCTAACAGATCAAATTTATGTCTTAGATCCACCTTTTTGTAATAGTGCACCCATTATCTATAAATCCTGAATACGCCTCTGCTCAGAAGTGATTAAAAAAGGTCATTGTCTCAACCTACAACAACATGAGTTGATCAGACCAATAACTTATGAGGAAATTTATGAAGCTATCAACAGTATGCCAAAAAACAAAGCCCTAGGGGTGGATGGGTTCTTGTTGAGTTTTTCAGTAGGAACTGAGAGATAGATAAGGCAGATATGGCGGAGGCTATGCAATATTTCTTCAGAACAGGTGTTATGTACCCTGCAATTAGCATCACTGCCATTACTTTGATACCAAAGGTACAAGCCCCCACCCATGTCAAAGATTATAGGCTAATAGCATGTCGTTCTATAGTGTACAAGATTATATCTAAGGTCATGACTAGGAGATTGAACACAGTCATTGCTGACGTTGTGGGGCCAACACAACCTGCTTTTGTTGAGGGAAGAAGCATAATAGACAATATTTTTTTAGACATTAAATCTTTAAGTGCTACACAAGAAAGTGGATCTCCCCAAGATGTGTTTCAAAAGTTGATCTAAGAAAGGCATATGATACCTTAGAATGGAGCCTTTTAAGAAAGATACTCGTGCATATGGGTTTCCTGGTAAATGTATACACTGAATTATGACATGTGCTTCTACTGTGTCTTACTCCTTACTAATTAATGAGGGTTTAACTCCACATTTTCAGGCTGAAAGAGGTTTGAGACAAGGAGACACATATCTCCTTGTCTTTTTGTCTTAGCATTGGAATACTTGGGAGGGAGCTAAGCATGCTTGCACATAATGGAGATCTCTACTTTCATACCAGATGTAGTAAATTGGGTATTGTTCACATATGTTTTGTTGATGATATGTTGATATGTTGATATATTGCAGGGATGGTATTATTTCAATTAGACTCTTACATGTTGCCTTCAAGAGATTTTGTTGGCATCTGGACTACATGATAATATGTATATTGTTGGAATTCCACTAAACATCAAAAAGACATGATGAAGGAGTTGAGGTGTGAAGAAGGAGGACTACCATTCATATATCTTGGGGTGCCTTTAGATACAATGAAGCTGAGTGTACATCACTATTTTCCTTTGCTAGAGAAGATCACAACAAAAGTTACATGTTGGTCAGCTAAGCTACTACTCTATGCAGGAAGAGTTCAGTTGACTAAATTAGTATTGTTTGGTGTGCAAGAATATTGGGAACATGTATTTCTTATTCCTAAGAAGGTGCTTAAAGCTATTGAGGAAATATGTAGAACATTCTTACGGACTGGTGTTATTACTGTATCTAAAAAGGCTTTAGTATCGTCTTAGGATAATATTTGAAAACACCACGCTGTTGGAGGACTAAATATACTAAATCCGAGCTTGTGGAATAAGGCACATATCCCGAAACAGTTGTGGAATGTGGCAAGAAAGAAGGATTGCTTGTGGATTTAGTAGATTCACAATTTCTTTATAAAGAATAGACTTATAGAAACATTCCAGATTCCCAATAATGTTTCTTAGGTTGTGAGGAAGATCTTGGAATCAAGGGAGCTAGCATTGCAAGGGAATACTTGTCTATGTGCTCTACTTGCAGCTTTCGAGACAATTTAGAAGGGTAAAACTTGTTCCACAAAAAGGATATATGCTTTCTTGATGCCTCAATATTTTAAGGTGGAGTGGAGGAGCTGTACGTTACACTCTTGTGTGCATCCTAGATTCAAATTTATATTGTGTTTAGCTATCCAAAACAAACTTGCATTAACAAAAAGGTTGTTGAATTTGGGATCTAATTCCCTCCAGATTGTGCATATTGTGGATATAATTTATAATCATTTGATCACCAATATTTTGAATGTTTTAATACTAGAACTATATGAAGAAGGCTGTGTCACTGGGTGGGAATTAATAGAAGCATTCAGGATTGGCAAGCTGAATTGAAATGGGTGTGTATGCTAGCGAGTTAGAAAGCATGAAGTGCTGAGATTCTACTAAGTGTTTTTGCTATGAATGTCTACGTTATCTTGCATGAGAGAAACAAGATCATAATCCAGAAGAGTATGGTGGATACAGAGGGAGTTTTGAAAGAAATAGTACTACTTATACATATCAGAAGCCAAAGAAGGAAAAAAGCACTCCAACAGTTTGTTGGTACTCCTTGGGAGATGTCAGTGGTAATCAAGTCTGTACAGAGAATTTTCTTTTTAGGTTGTTAATATTTTATTTATCAAAGTGATCGTTACAAAACATTAAGAGAAAGACCAGCACACTTGGATAAATTATCCCCAAGACTTGCTAAATATCACATTCAAACTATCTATTCCCTTCCTTTAAATCTTTACTAGGGATAGACATTGAGTTCTCGAAGTATACTCCCTAATCTTCCTTGGTGGGATCCTCTACCATGTATATATCCTGTAATATTCCTTATCATGAGCTCCTCATTCCTCTATTTGTTCTGAAAAATGCTGCAATGACGTTCCATCCACAGGTGATAAATGGTTCCAGCCAAAGTCACCCTGTACAGTTGGGCTTTACTGTTTCTACCTTTAATTTTTTTGATTGCCCCTTGGTTTTCTTCATACCATTTCTTTCATTTTCATTGTATTCCTTGCCATGGTAGCACTTTGTTCCATACTCCAGTAGTGAAAGGATAGGTAAAAAAGAGATGATCAATATCTTCCTGCTTAAGTTGACACAAGGGACATGTCAAGACAGTTGGTATTCCTCATTTCACCATTTTGTCCTTTGTTGAGAGCCTCTTGTTAACTTCAATGTACAATATAAATAGCCAGTTAGGTACACCATAGTTTGTCCATACCAGTATTCTCCACTCCACTTTCACCATGTCTCCTCTAATCTTTCCATACACCTTTTCAATAGAGTACTTTCTATTTGATTCACACTATGTTCATTGTAACCAACAGCTTGCAAATATTTGTGTGCTTTAAGGATTCATTATACTAGCCAAGATAATTGTTTAACCTGGACGCCACATATTCCACCTTGTCCATAATAGCTATGTATCCATTCAACCCATAGTTTATCCTTCTTTTTACATAGGTTCCACGTGAGCTTTCTAATAGTTGCATTATTCCAGGTGAACACATCAAGAAAATTCATACCTCCACTAGCCTTGGGCCAACATAGCTTCTCCCAGGCAAGAAGTGCCTTCTTAGATGCCCTGTCCACAAAAAATTCCTGCATATATTCTCAATAACATGTAGAATCTTCTTAGGAAGGGCAAAAATTTGTGCCGAAAAGATCTGAAAAGAAAACAAGACATTCTTCTCCATTTGATCTCTGCCAGCATAGGAGAGGAACTTAGTGGTCCAACTAGTAACTCTACTTAGCATTTTATCAATAAGAGGTTTCTTTCATGAGAGAATAGGTAGTCCAGTCCCTATTCTTGTTTGTAAGTTACTTTTGGTTATCAATGCAAGATCTAATCTTTACCACCAAAAAAAGAATGAAGATCTTTTATTGGAATTTCACACTCATACTCTAAAGCAATGATAAATTCCTAGTCTGTATCGAACCATTTGTCAATATAATCTGAATTTCGTAATCCAATATCCCTCATTTCAAAGTATTTTCCTAGAAAAGGCACGTCGACATTTTGAGGCCGCGATCCCGCGAGGATGAGTTAACCCTGAAAATTTGTCCTTAGTTAGGATTGCAGGCTACAACTCTTCTGCATGAAGTTGGAATCGCCAGTAATCACCGGTCATCAATACAATGGTGAATTCATTTCCGGGCCTTGTACACACCGCCCATCATACTATGGGCAGGGGTGAATTTAAGTTAAAAAAATGGGTCACCTGAACCCGTGGTCATCCGACAAAATTCGATATAACTACTTGTATAATTTGTAAAATATATCAAATAGCAACTGAATGAGCCCATGATCACAAATAATTGGATGGCTCACTAGTTTGAGTGTTTGTTTTCCACTGTGAGGTTGAGAGATCGATTCCCAATTACTACATTCCTTTCTTGCAGTCGGCCTTTTTTTTGAAAAAAAACATTAAAAAATGCAGCATTGTTTTTTACTTCTATTGTTATTTTTACAAAAAAATAAAAACTAATAATAATAATCTAAAAGTAGGTTCCATTGCAAGCATTTTATTTAACAAAAAACATGAAGTAGCGCTCAAACTTTCAAGCTGAAAAAAACCATTTCTTCCTTCTTTTTCGTTCTTTCAACTGATATCACCATTCTTAGTAACCAAACTAGCAAAATCAATTATAATATTTTAGATCTTATCTTACGTGCAATGATCAACGGTGGCTCAAATACACAAGTGGTTTGAGACAAAATCAAACTAAGCCTTACACTTTTAAGAAAAAATAATATTCTTTTTAGGGTAAAGGGATATATATACCCCATAACTATTGTGAATGGTATGCAGATACCCTTCGTCATACTTTTGGGACATTGGTGTCTCTATCGTCCAAAAACTAGAGCATATACACCCTTTATACTAACGGAAATACACGTGTCATAATCTTATCCGTCGATCCGATATTTAATATATCGGATCGACGGATAAGATTGTGCCACGTGTCCCTATTTAGTCTTCCGTTAGAGTGAAGGGCATATATGCTTTAGTTTTTTTACGGCAGGGGCACCAATGTCCCAAAAATATGACGGAAGGTATCTAAATACCATTTACGATAATTTGAGGATATATTTGTCCTTTTTCCCTTCTTTTTATAAAGTCTACTTTTTAAATTTCTTGAGATGCAAAATGGTATATTTTTTTATAATTGGATTCTTTTAATAATTATTTTTCAATCAATAATTCATATAACCAATGCATTTAATCTTTCTTGCGACATAGTACTCTAGGTATATCAAATTTCTTCTAATAATTTTTTTCTTTGCAAATGATATTTAATATTTTTCTTATGAAAAAGTTATATCTATTATTGCTAAGATAATTGAGGTCCTTCAAATTTGGAAGCCTAAAGTAGTTGCCTTTTTTAAAGGGGCAAAGCCGTCCCTGACAATGGTGCACCCGTCTTCTTGAAATCCTAAATTCGCCTCTGACTATGGGTACTAGCCATGCACGAAGTCATTAGCTTAACCGCAAGGAGGGGGATGCCAAAGTCAAGGCTAGTGACTGGAGTGAAATCGTAACAAGGTAGTCGTACTGGAATGTGCGGCTGGATCACTTTCTTTTTTCCAGGGAGAGCTAATGTTTGTTGGGTATTATGGTTTGATACTGCTTCACCCCATCAAAAAATGAAGGAAGGGAGCTACCTCTGAGTTAAACTTGGAGATGAAAGTCTTCTTTCCTTTCTTGACGGTGAAGTAAGACCAAGCTTAGGAGATTAAGCAACCCATATATATATTGTAGGAAATTTCAACAAGCAACTTTTTCATCAATGAGTACCTTTGAGAAGCATTTATGAGACTTTTCCTTGAATACCTAGGTAGCGGTTTGTATAGAATGTTCAAAGTCCATGTCAATTTGTCTATAGGTTATTTCAGCAAACACTTTACATGCAAAATTTCTTGAATAGATCTCCTAATCAATTATACTTTCTAACGGTGTATCCCCATCACAGTTGCTACCAATTAACACCACTGAGGAAGTCAAATCAGTGGGGCACAAAAAATTATCAATGGAAGCGTCAAAAATCTCTAGAGGGACCTTAGAAATATATGTCGATCATAAGTTTCCACCATCCAAATCAGAAAGCATATTTCAATTATGTGGCTTCCTCTTGTTTTTTACTGTCTAAATCAGATTCAATTACAGCGTAAAGGATTTCTAGAAGAGCTATAGGTGCTACATTAATGGAGTAAAAAAAGGCCACACTCACTGTTGAACTTTCAAAGCTCCATTGTCGAAATCGCAAAAGCAATTTCACCTTAAAATGGTTCCAATCATAGAACTGTTTGTTGCCAAACAAACCATCGAACCAAATAATAGCTCCACCATCAAATTAAAATGAAGAATAAGGTAGCCAGTCTTTCTAGGAGAAGCCAAGGCAAGTAAAATACAGTTCTGCTAGAAAACCCATCCTTTTGGATACTAGTGCTAAATCTATTTAGTGACACCGCAGTTATTGGAGTACTATCAATTGAAAGAACCAATGTAACAAACCCGAATTACTCACTATATTAATAAGAGAACTACAATATGATTACTACTTTCAAATCTTAATTGTAATACAAACTATTGAATTACAATAGAAACACTGAATAACAATTAATAGAGATAAGAATTAAGATGAGAAGCTTAGTGTAAATTTTGCGGCGTGGGTCGCTCATGTAGACTGACCTGATCCGGCTCGACTCGATCTGATCCAAAAAGTTGTCTGAGAAGAGATAAGATCTAGTTATCTCCAAGAATCGCTCACAGTTTCAGTAGAGGTCTACAACTCCAGCACCTTCATCAGCCAGTGCTCCATCCCCCAGGTTTCAACAGGATCACAAGGGTAGGGCACCAGGCTCTAGGTCTCAGGGGAGTGCTTCAGGTAACAGGACCTTCCTAACTTGTCCAAAGTATGGTAAGAACCATCCGAGCGAGTGTCTTGCAGTATGGTCAGTCTGGTCATAGGTTGAAGGATTGCCCTTCTGCCAGGTAGGGGTAAAGAGGTAACAACAATAGGGCTCAGTCTACAGCTCCAACAGCACCAGCAGATCGCCCAACTCAGCAGGGTGCTTCATCTGGTAAAGGTGGCGGTCAGCGCCAAAACAGGTTGTATGCTCTACAGGCTCGCCAGGACCAGGAAGATTCTCTTGATATGGTTACGGGTACGTTACAAGTCTTTCATTTAGATGTTTATGCATTGTTAGATCTAGGGGCTACACTGTCTTTTGTAACTCTCTACATAGCAGTAAATTTTGGTGTCAGTCCAGAATCTCTTTCAGAACCCTTCTCAATCTCTACTCCAGTTGGTGCCAATATAGCTAAATGGGTATACCGAAATTGCCCTGTCACAGTCTCTCATAAAGTCACCTCAGTAGATCTTGTAAAGTTAGAAATGGTAGATTTTGATACCATTTTAGGCATGGATTGTTTACATTCCTGTTATACCTCAGTCTATTGTAGAACTAGAATCGTTCGATTTCAGTTTCCAAACGAGCCAGTCTTAGAATCGAAGGGTAGTAGTTCAGTGCCTATGGGTCGATTTATCTCTTAACTTAAGGTTAGAAAAATGATCTATAAAGGTTATATCTATCATCTTGTTCGAGTTAAGGATTCAAAATCTGAAACCCCAACTCTTGAGTTAGTCCCTATAGTAAATGAGTTTCCAGAAGTGTTCCCAGAAGATCTTCTTGAAATTCCTCCCGAAAGGGAAATCGACTTTAGCATAGATCTCCTTCTAGATACGCAACCCATTTTTATTCCTCCTTACAGAATGGCTCCAGCCAAGCTTAAGGAATTGAAAGAGCAGTTGAAAGACCTTCTAGATAAGGGCTTCATCAGACCTAGTATTTCTCCATGGGGTGCTCTAGTGTTGTTTGAGAAAAAGAAAGACGGTTCTCTCAGGATGTGCATTGACTATCGCCAGTTGAACAAAGTCATAATCAAGAATAAGTACCCCATTCCCATGATTGATGACTTGTTCGACCAACTTCAGGGTGCTACATGCTTTTCCAAGAAAGACTTCAGATCCGGTTATTATCAGCTCAAAATTAGAGATAGTGACATTCTGAAGACATCCTTTATGACCCGGTATGAGCACTATGAATTTATAGTTATGTCTTTTGGACTAACAAATGCTCCTGCAGCTTTTATGGACTTAATGAATAGAGTATTCAAACAATATTTAAACTTGTTTGTTATCGTCTTTATTCATGATATCCTCATTTATTCTCGGAGTGAGGAGGAGCATGCGACTTATCTGAGAGTTGCGAACTCTCAAAGATTGTCAATTATTCGCTAAGTTCAACAAATGTGAATTCTGGTTACAATCGATCACTTTCCTTGGTCATCTGGTATCCATATAAGGGATCCGAGTGGATTCTCAAAAAATTGAGGTAGTGAAACACTGGCCTTGACCCACCTCTCCAACAGATATCAGAAGTTTCTTGGGTTTGGCCGATTATTATAGGAGATTTGTTGAAGGATTTTCATCCATAGCTTCCCCTTTGACCAAGTTGACTCAGAAAAAGGTCAAATTTAAGTGGTCAGATGAGTGTGAGAAAAGTTTCTCATAACTGAAGACTTGGCTGACTACAGCTCCTGTCTTGACTTTACCAGATGGTTCAGACGAGTATGTAATTTATTGTGATGCATCCAGGGTCGGCCTAGGTTGTGTGTTGATGCAGCGAGGTAAGGTCATAACTTATGCTTCTAGACAACTTAAAGTCCATGAGAAGAACTACCCAACTCATGACCTCGAGCTTGCAGCCATAGAATTTGCCCTAAAGATTTGGAGACATTACTTGTATGGTATTCATGTTGATGTGTTCACAGACCATAAGAGCCTCCAATATGTGTTCACCCAGAAAGAGATGAATCTTCATCAGAGGAGATGACTTAACTTCCTCAAGGTCTATGACATGAATGTGCTTTACTATCTTGGTAAGGCCAACGTAGTGGTTGATGCTCTCAGCAGACTGTCTATGGGTAGTGTAGCACATATTGAGGAAGAAAAGAAAGATTTAGCCAAAGATGTTCACCGGCTTGCTCGCTTAGGAGTTCACCTTACGGACACGTCAAATGGTGGTGTGATAGTTCAGAATGGATCAGAATCTTCATTGGTAGCGGAGGTTAAGGAAAAACAGGACAATGATCCTATGTTACTTCAGCTGAAAGGTGCAGTTCATCAACAGAAAGTTGAGGTTTTCTCCCGGGGGAGATGGTGTGCTTCATTACAAGGGTCGCTTATGTGTTCCTAATGTGGATGAGTTGAGGCAACATATCCTTACAGAAGCCCATAATTCCAGATATTCTATTCATCCAGGTGCCACTAAGATGTACCGTGATCTATAGGAAGTCTTTTGGTGGAGCGGCATGAATAGGGACATAGAAGACTTTGTGGCTAAGTGTCCTAACTGTCAACAGGTGAAGGTTGAACATCAGAAACCAGGAGGTATGACTCAAGAGATTAGCATTCCTACATGGAAGTGGGAAGTGATAAACATGGACTTCATTACGGGTTTACCTCGTACTTGCAGACAACATGACTCCATTTGAGTGATAGTAGACAGAGTCACTAAGTCTGCTCACTTCTTGGTAAATCTCAGTACAACATTTCTTCCACAGACGGATGGTCAGGCAGAACGTACCATTCAGACCTTAGAGGACATGTTGAGAGCTTGCGTGATCGATTTCAAGGGTAGTTGGGATGATCACCGACCTCTCATAGAGTTCGTCTATAATGATAACTTTCATTCCAGTATTTAGATGGCCCCGTATGAGGCACTATATGGGCATAGATGCAGGTCCCCGATTGGTTGGTTTGAAGTAGGTGAAGCAGCCATGATAGCCAAGTATCCTCACCTCTTTCCTTTCGATTTCGTTTCAGCTTGAGGTAATAGTTCCTCTCCAGTCTCTCAGTTTACTCTTGTGTAATTCAGTCTCAATATCTTGTTCCCTCAGTTATCCTTGCATTTCAGCCTCTTTGCATGTTCATGGAACTCAGATTAGTCAGATATCAGTTTCTAGTACTTAGTGGTAGAGATTGCAGCTCCTTCCCTCCATACTCGGCTTGTTTAGACTTCATTCGAGGACGAATGTTTCTAAGGGGGAGATAATGTAACACCTCAAACTTGAGATAATAGAAAAGTGCAGCTTTCCAGAATCTGGTGTCAGAACCAATTGAAATCACCCACGGACTGTAGGTAGAACCACGGACCGTAGGTGGGGTCCCGTGGTTCAGCCCCAGACTTAGGGGAATTTCAGAATCTAAAGATGACACCTACGGCTGTGAACCACGGTCTGTTGATTGACTCTGTTTTATAAATATACATTTACCTAGTCACTTTTTAGAAGAAGTCAGAATATAATAGGAGTACAAAGCAGAGTAAAAACAAATTACTTCTAGGGTGTGTTTGGAATGGAGGAAAATATTTTCCAATTTTTCCATGTTTGGTTGACTTAAATGTTTGGAATTTTTTTTCAAATCAACTCGTTTTCCTTAAATTTAAGGAAAATGACTTCTCTTCCAAAATTAAGGAAAATATTTTTCAAAACTGAACTTCATCCTTTAATTTTTTTTTCTTACCTTATCCATACTCCGTTCCTGACCCTCCCCATTCAAAAAAAAATAAATTAATCTTTTTAAATTTTCTTAATTTAAATTTCAAATATATTTCAAATTTTCAAATTTTTTCATTTGTATGTCACCCCTACCACCCCAACCCAGGCCATTCTCGTCAAATTTTTTTTTTAAGAAAACATTATTTTTGAAAATTATTTCAAATTATTAAAAAAAAAATCATTTTCACGCAAACCCTGCCCCCGCGCCACCCCATCCAAGCCACCCCCATCAAAAAAAAAAGTTTTTTTAAAAATTGTTTTTGAGAAGTATTTCAATTTTTTTTAAAAATCATTTTTATGGGGGGGGGG
>JAJOOR010039773.1:0-10096 GCA_036250505.1 Solanum acaule | reverse complement strand
CCCCCCCCCCCCCCCCCCCCCCCCCAGTTTGTGTAAACAAATAACTGATTGATGATTGTCAAGTAACAAGTAAGCAAGATTTGAACTTTGTTGTTATCAGTGAGAGAGAGAAACTAGGGCATATGTGTTCCCCACGAGCTCTTAATGTGGTAATCCTAATAATAGTAATCATTTCCTTGTGTATCACATGCAAAGTGGCAAGTTAGGTATCCCAAAGTGCTTGGTCCGCCAAATAAGGAATTTCACCCCGCATCTTGGTCTGGCTACGTGTGTATATTTTACTAACCCTTACTTTTATCTCTGATTAGACATCACATCAATGCATGTCTTAGTTTTCACCCTCGCACCAATTGACATTAGACTATTAGATAGTATCACACTAAATCTCTATTGATAATTCTTTTCTTATTAACTACCTCCTTAGTCAGCCAAGTAGCAATAAGGCCAGTTCTAACATTGGCCACCGTTAAAAAGACTTCTAAATGAAAGAATTACCAATACATGCATCAACACTAGTCAAGAATTACTTAGTTATTATTCATACGTTGTTAATTGCTCATGGTTCCCACAACCCTAGTTGTGGATTTAGCTACTCATGGTTGAAAGAACACAATTCATATTGTTAGAAGAAGAATTCATGAACTTACGTATTGAGTAGAAGAAACCCGTAATCTCCAATTGAAATTCAAAACAAAAATGGTATAAATCAAAATTAGGAAATCAATTTGCCAAAGTGTGCAAGTTAATTCCCAACAAAATACCAAGAACTAAAAGTATACAATAATTTCTAACCTCCAAAAGCGAGGTTTACATGCCCTATATATAGAAAAACATGTCCTAAACAAAAAGGAAACGAAATAAATAAATAAACTTTCAGGATATGGCTTCATTTGACGACTTCGACCTACGAACCGTGGATCAACCTACGGTCCGTAGGTCCCTTCCGTAGGTCAACACTTAGAATTTTTCTTGCAGAGGCTAGAACCTTCACTCTCATACCAAAACAAAGGATGTGAAGTACGGTCCATAGATTGACCTTTCATGGTTCCATACTTAGAAACTTCATCAAGTACTGGAACTTCAACTTCTTTGAACCATTCGACAGATGTGCAGGACAGCCCGTGGGTCAACCTACTATCCGTCACTTGCATTCGTAGTTCCACACTTGGTCAAGACTTCCCTGATGCTCATCTACGCCACCCATCGACGGACCGTCACTGGACCTACGGTCCGTAGATGGCCTCCGTGGGTGGCTCCTTCTGTAGATTTTCAGCTGTCGTCTCCTACTTTTACGTCCAAGCTTATTTCCTGCAAACATGATACAAAACCCATTAATTCTAATACAAAATGGCTCTAGACACACACAACTCATAAGTGACATGTATTAAAAATACCGTAAATTCACGGTATATCAACACCCTCAACTTAAATTCGTTGTTTGTCCTCAAGCGACGCACTAAGACTCTAAACGACACTTGTGTAGAAGCAGACATTCAAACTCAAGCGATCACATGGCCTTTTATCCTAATTTCCTTCTCTAGTGCAAATCTTTTCTCTTAGACTCAACAAGCTAACTCATGCGGATCAATATATGACAAAGATCGACCAACAGATACACAACATACACTTTTTCACAATCACCAAGGTACCAACTTTCCAACAATGTAACTAGTGCCCTCACTTCAAACGAAATCCTTTTCACACAGAAGATAAGAATTTTGAGTTTTAGGATTCATTCAACACTCACACTCAGAAGTGACTTCCAGTACAGTTATTGCTCAATACCATAAACTTGCCCTTATTTTCATTGCTTAGACTCTCCAAACTAGTCGCTAGGATCACTATAGGACTTTCTTAGCTTGTAACATTGGCTCAGGGTAAGGTGTGGTACATTTGGGTACTTTTTAGTGACTTTCTGCCCTCTTTGACATTACATTGGCTTTTTACCTCTTTTCTCAACCTAGTTTTGACATCCTTGCATTTTACTTTCTTTCCCTTGACTCCTTTCAACATGGATGTGACTTTTTGACTTTGTGGCTCTTATTTTTCACTTTCTTCCTTTTTCTTTATTTTTCAGCACTTTTATTTATCATCTTTTTGCTTCTTTTGCACAAAGTCACACCCTCTTCTATCTTTTATTTTTCTCTTTTCATCAGAAAACTCTTTTCATACTTTTTTTTTCTTTCAGTTTCCTCTTTCATACCACCCTCAACTTATAGACTTTACATTAGTTGAGGTGCACAATATCCGATGTTGGACCAGGGCCAAGATTGAGGTAACTTTTGCATTAGCCACCCTCAACTTAGGCTTTTGGCCTAAGTCAAGGTGCACATGCCCAAGGAGGGACCGGGGCCAAAATAATTATTTTAGGGAAGGTGAGTTAGGTGAATCAAAAGAAATGGTCTATTTTACGCTAAAATATTTTGATCAAAGGGAATATTAATTGCATTTGGTTGGATCATTTTAGGCTTATGTGGACTAATTTGAACAAGGGCCTATGATCACTTCCCAACTTCTAGCCTAGATCATCTTAGCAGGACCAATGGGGCAAGTTATAAATTGGCACATACTGTCTGAACATTCAAATTTTCTCACACACTCGTGACACATTGTTTCATTATCAAATTATCAGATTACCCAGTTCAAGTTTTAGCTTAAGTCATGAGTTCAAATCGGTTCTTATCATGTCACATTGAGATCCAACATAGTCAACTCATCAAGACTGTAGATCTAGCATAATTCAACATTTTTGGATATGGATAAATTTTTTTCATGCTTTTAATGCCAGCATGCTCTCATTTTTCTACTTACTCCTACACATACATTCCTAAACATGCCAGTTCAACAGAGATTAAACAGTTTCTTTGGGGAAAATAACACTGCCAAGAAAACCCCAAGAGAGGACTATGAGTTGGGTTACTCAGACTTCACCTTATCACTCATAATCCATTTACCCCACCCCCAAAATTGTCCCCAAGGCACACAAAAAGACAAAGTAAAGAATAGGGTGAAGGTGAAGCAAACCTGTGGCGCAAAAGCGCCAAAGACCTATCAACAAGCGGGTGGGTCCAATTTCCCAGATCTCGCTAGATCAACACTTGGGTCACCATCAGTAGTGCCCGCATCTATAATCTCATCACCCTCAGTAGTGCTAATATCAATCCTTGTTGCACCATCAGTAGTGCTCACATCAACTCTCACATCACCATTAGTAGTGCTCACACTGATAGAGACACCAAATCCTACCTCCCTAGCTCATTGCTGGCGCGTCTCCTCATCAACTATAGATTCCCTCTGGGTCACCTCAATATTTTGGCGCTCCCTTTTACGAGATCTCCTAGCCTCAGTGTCATCAGAAGTCCGATTGGAACGGGGTCGCTTTCCAGCATGGCGGGAAGAAATAGGCGGCAACAACTCATCTACGAATAATACATCCAACACTGTATCATCAACCGGTGTTGTGGGGGCAAACTCAGGCTCATTATCTGGAGGAGCAAGAAGTCCAGTAATAGCAACATAGAGGCTCTTTACCTCATTCCGGAGAGTGGTCACAACATTAGTCGGGGTCGGCCTCTCTAGGACTCTCAGCTTAAAAGCATCCAGGTGCTTATGAACGACCTGGACTTTCTGATCCATCATGTGCTCCATTTGCTGCTCTATCCTACCCTCTGACTCCGCTATAACACGCTGCATCCATGGCCTCATAAGGTGCAATAGGGAAACCATCTGTGTCTCAAGCTTCTGTACTCGAGCTAGTGGAATGACCGTGGCACCAGAAGAAGGTGTGGCTCGAGAGGAGCTAGGGGCTTGACTGGCGACCGGAGATGGGGAAGCCGGGGCATCCTCAGTAGTGGCTGGAGGGGCAGGCTCCTCACCCTGCATCTGCTATCAAGTCTGCTCCCAATGGTGGCACCTCAATCTGCGGCTCCCTGCGAGGTGCATCAACATTAGCCTCGTCCCTAATGTGACCGATGTCCAGGGTCCTGGTTGCCTAAACCAACCGATCGCAATGTCAAACTGGCACTTCGGTGTCTCTGCATAAATGGAAGATGAGTCAGGGAAAAGGTAATGTGGTAGTGGCCTTGAAGGCCCTCTCATGTATCTCAACGCTGATGAGGCTGCCACAATCAATCTTGAGCCCCGCTACCATCACTGCTAGTATGATTGCTCGGTCCCAAGTAACCATGTCGTCTGACAATCTGTGTTGTACCAGTAGCCAAAAGAACTTGGGAGTGAAAGTGAGAGTTGCCTTTTGAATGCCCAAGTTTGGAGCGCTTACCCGATCAGCACGCTCTCCGTCCACATCAATATGACTGGCCAACAACCTCAGAAGTGACTCTCGTTGCTCGGCACTCTGCTGAAATATACCGCTCCTAACAATACTCATGCGGTAGTCGAACTCAACTGTATTTATTGGAAAAGTCTGGTCCGGCCCATAGATGAACCGACAGATAGTGGTCTCGGAGATGGCCACAGAGAACCCCTAACCAATGTAGCCTCAAGTGGGGGCTGAGTTGTGGGTTTATCACGCTTTGAAATTGAGCCTCTACGAGTAGCAGCATAGAAAGACTAAAACTCCCTGATTTCTTCATTATATGACCTGGGTTATGGGCCATCCAATCGCATTTATGGCGCCAGAAAAGATCATGTATAGCAGGCACAATATGAAGGCTCCTAGTAAGAACCCGACGCTCCTCAATGACAAGGAGAGTCATCCTATACTTCTCATTCATCATCTTGGAATCCCTATATATCTTCTACTAGCCCTCCACACACCATCTATTGGGCTCCTCAGCGATTGGTGCAGGATCGGTATCTGGTGGCATTGGAATGTCACTTGGACTATCAGCCTCAGAAGATAAGGCGTTGGCGCTAGTAGAAGTGGAGCCAGATATGGAGTCGAAGCCGAATGCGGACTCAGAGCCGGCTGGTGAACCGATTAGTGCACCTCCTCATCAGACTGGGAGGCAGTGACTGCGTCGGAAATCACCACCAGTTGGGATTGGTTTTGTATAGTGCGTGGTGCAGTGAGGGATTTCCTAGTAGTAGGTGGGACATACACAGGGTCTGTCTCCGCATTTGTATCTTCCTCAATTATTCGACGATCCGTAGATGGCCTCCGTGGGTGGCTCCTTTTGTAGATTTTCAGCTGTCGTCTACTACTTCCACGTCCAAGCTTATTTCCTGCAAACATGATACAAAATCCATTAATTCTAATAAAAAATGTCTCTAGACACACACAACTCATAAGTGAAATGTATTAAAAATACCATAAATTTATGGTATATCAGGCTACAGCTGAGCTTAAGGAATTGAAAAAGCAGTTGAAAGACCTTCTAGATAAGGGCTTTATCAGACCTAGTATTTTGCCATGGGGTGCACCAGTGTTGTTTGTGAAAAAGAAAGATGGTTCACTCAAGATGTGTATTGACTATAGGCAGTTGAACAATGTCACCATCAAGAATAAGTACCCTATTCCCAGGATTGATGACTTGTTTGACCAACTTTAGGGTGCTATCATTTCTCAAAGATAGACCTCAGATCCGGTTATCATCAGCTTATAGTCAGAGATAGTGACATTCCGAAGACAGCTTTCAGAACTTGGTATGGACATTATGAATTTGTAGTTATGTCATTTGGACTAACCAATGCTCCTGTAGCTTTCATGGATTTGATGAACAGGGTGTTCAAGCAGTATTTGGAATTGTTTGTTATTGTCTTTATTGATGATATCCTCATTTACTCTAGGAATGAAGAAGAACATGTGAATCATTTGAGGGTTGTTCTGTAGACTCCCAAAGATCACCAGTTATTCGCTATGTTTAGCAAATATGTGTTTTGGTTGCAATCTATTGCTTTCCTTAGCCATATTGTGTCTAGCAAAGGAATCCGAGTGGATTCATAGAAAATAAAAGAAGTGAAACAATGGCCTAGACCTACCTCTCCTACATATATTAGAAGTTTCTTGGGTTTGACTGGTTATTACAGAAGGTTTGTGGAAGGATTTTCATCCATAGCCTCCCCATTGACTAGGTTGACTCAGAAAAAGGTCAAGTTTTAGTGGTCAGATGATTGTGAGAATAGCTTTGCAGAACTGAAGACTAAATTGACTACAACTCCTGTTTTGACTCTACCAGAGGGTTCAAACGGTTATATGATCTATTGTGATGCATCTAGAGTTGGCCTAGGTTATGTGTTAATGCAATGAGATAAGGTTATAGCTTATGCTTCTAGACAACTTACGGTGCATGAGAAGAACTATCCAACTTATGACCTCGAGCTTGCAGCAGTGGTGTTTGCTCTTGAGATTTAGAGACATTCCTTGTATGGTGTTCACATACTATAAAATACTTCAATATGTATTCACCCAGAAAGAGTTGAATCTTCGCCTGAGGAGATGGCTTGAGTTCCTCAATGACTATGATATGAGTGTGCATTACCATCCTGGTAAGGCCAATGTAGTAGCAAATGCTCTTAGCAGACTATCTATGGGTAGTGTAGCACATGTTGAGGAAGAAAGAAAGGAGCTAGTGAAGGATGTTCACAGGCTTGCTCTCTTGGGAGTTCGCCTTATGAGTATATTAGATAGTGGTGTAACAGTTCAGAATGGGTCAGAATCTTCTTTGGTAACGGAGGTTAAGGAAAAGCAAGACAGTGATCCAATCTTGCTTCAACTTAAGGGTGTAGTCCACCAACAGAGAGTTGAGGTTTTCTCCTAAGGGGGAGATGGTGTACTTTGCTATTATGGTCGATTATGTGTTCCTAAGGTGGGTGAGTTGAGACAACATATTCTTGCAGAAGCCCATAAATCTAGAAATTCTATTCATCCAGGCACCACTAACATGTACCATGATCTACGGGAAGTCTTTTGGTGGAATGGCATGAAGAGGGATATAGCAGAGTTTGTGGCTAAGTGCCCCAATTATCAACAAGTGAAGGTAGAACACTAGAAACTAGGGGGTATGACTCAGGAGATCAATGTTCCTACTTGGAAGTGGGAAGTGATCAACATGGACTTCATTAAAGGTTTACCTTGTACTCGCAGACAACATGACTCCATTTGGGTGATTGTTGATAGAGTTACTAAGTCTGCGCGCTTCTTGGCGGTGAAGACTACAGATTCAGCGGAGGACTACGCCAAGCTTTACATTAATGAGATAGTCAGGTTGCATGGAGTTCCTTTGTCTATCATCTCAGATAGAGGTCCTTAATTTACCTCTCATTTCTGGAAGTCATTTTAGAAAGGTCTTGGTACCTAGGTTAATCTTAGTATAACATTTTATCCACATATGGATGGTCAGGCAGAGGACATGTTGAGAGCTTGTGTGATCGACTTCAGGGGTAGTTGGGATGATCACCTTCCTCTTATAGAGTTCACGTACAATAATAACTACCATTCAACATTCATATGGCACCTTATGAGGCATTGTATGGGCGTAGATGTAGATCTCCAGTTGGTTGGTTTGAAGTAGGTGAAACAGCCCTGATAGGGCTAGATTCAGTTCATGATGCTATGGAGAAAGTGCAACTCATTAAAGATAGACTTAAGACAACCCAGAGTTGCCAGAAGTCTTATACAGATGTAAGAAGAAGGGAACTAGAGTTCCAAGTTGATGAGTGGTTTTCCTGAAAGTGTCACCTATGAAGTGGGTGATGAGATTTGGAAAGAAAGGGAAGCTTAGTCCTAGATATGTAGGCCCTTATAAGATTCTAAAAAGGATTGGTAAAGTGGCCTATGAGTTAGAGTTGCCAGCAGAACTAGCAGCAGTGCATCCGGTTTTTCACATTTCACTTTTGAAGAAGTGTGTGGGTAATCCAGCATCCATAGTGCCATTAGAAACAAAGAAGTCGCTTCAGTCAAGGTTTTGTGGAGGAGCCAGTCCGTAGAAGGAGCTACTTGGGAAGCAGAAGCAGCTATTAAGTCCAAGTATCCTCACTTCTTTCCTTTAGATTCCACTCCAACTTGAGGTAATAGTTCCTCTTCAGTTTTTCAGTCATTTATGCGCAGATTTAGTCTTAGTATTATGTTCGTTCAGTTTATACTTGCATTTTCAACGTATTTGCATGTTCTTGGAACTCAGTTCAGTCAGAAATTTAGTTCTCAGTGTTTAGTGGTAGGGTTTCAGCTCCTTCCCTCCATACTCAACTAGTTTATACTTTATTCGAGGATGAATGGTCCCAAGGGGGAGATAATGTAACACCTCGGATCTCAAAATGAAGAAAAAATCCTAGTTTTCAGAAAACTGGTGCCAGTACTGACGAAACCACCCATGAACCATAGGTGGGACAACGGACCGTAGGTGGGGTTCCGTCGTTAAGGTCCAAATCTTTATATTCTCTGATCTCACCCACGATCGACCAGTACGGTCCGTGGTTGGACCTACGGACCGTTGGTGAAGGTCATCAGCCAGTTAGAGGGAAATTGCTGATTGGGTCAACTTCAAATGGTCTTCACTCTTAGAACAAAAGGAATTTCGTATCTCATGACCTACTATATGATAGATAATTGAGTCCTCTTTCCAACGCCGCCGAGTTTGCAAATCCCATCTCCAACTAAAAAGTTATGCTCGTTTTAGTGAAGCCCTGTTGGGCAGACATGACCTACGACCAAAACCTCCGGACCATAGGTTGACCTATGGCCCGTAGGTCCCTCTGTGGGTGGCTTCGGACAGATTTAAGTCAGGGGTCTTTTGGTCTTTTCCCTATGCGTTGGACCTCTAAACTACGTCATTTTAACCCTAAACTATGCGGCTTTGGTCAGATTTAGCCTAGAAACACTACAACATTTTAGGCCTACGTCCAGTAAAGTGTAGCCTAAACTAACAAAAGGTGTGGCCTTTGATAAAAGGCTACACTTTTGGACTTTAAGTAAAACTTTTCCAGGGGTGGCCGAAAAAGGCGTAACGTTAGAGTTTAGGCAACACTTGAAATCAGCTATGCTTAAAAGCGTAGCCTAAAAGGCAAAATGGCAATGCTTTGATGTACCTCATATAGCAACATTTCTATCTCATACAACTACACTTTTAAGCATGGCCGTTTCTTCCTTATTGCCCACGATTTTTAAGTGTTGCCTTTTCTATCCAATGTATGACAACGATTTTAAAGTGTTGCCTTTTCTATCTAATGTATGACAACACTTTGAAGTGTAGTCCTTGCCCATGTGCATACCACAATTTACAGCCCTACGGCTACACTTTTGAGTGTAGTAATACTATTTTGGCTATAAAATATTTATATGCCACAATTTCTAATTAAAAAACACCAATATTGTTTTGCAATAAATAATCTCAAGCATTAAATTGGCTAATAAGTAATTCAAATATATATAGATTTGTAATAAACTTTAAAAGATAGTATGTCTTGTGTACATACATGTACTTATAAAGCAATATTCTACATATGTGTACACAATAGTTCAAAAAGTACTCTTACAATAGTTCAATATATTCTAGCAATGAATATATTTCACAAAATCAAACATAATGTATTCAAACTTCTACAATAGTTCAAAAACACTTCATCATCCATTTCCACCTCAATGAGATCAAATTGACTTGAGCATAGTATTCTTCAACAATAGACCGACTGCTACTCACCTGGATCTGGTCACACTGTTTGGAATATAGATAAGTTGCATGCCACATACCAATGTCATGTCAGATGAGACTGTATAACCAAACTGTAAAAGGAAACAATTGGGTCTTTTTAAGAGGAAAGACCTTTCATAAATGACATCCAGGCAATATAACTAAAGAGTTGGACTTTGTGACACAAAAAAATGTCCAAACATATGTAATACAATAGTTCTAGACAACTACTTCCTTTCTACAAAATTTTTCTCACTTTGACCTGGCGAAGTTATAAAATGAGAGTTTTACTCTTGTATATGGAGCAAGTGAAGATATGAGTAACTTCATTTATAAATTATGTTGTAGTTTATATTCTAAGTTATTTATTTGTATTTCTAGATATAAAATAGTCTTTCTTTGTGCTATTATAGATTTGTAGCAAATTCCTGCAAATATATTATTGTTAAGTCTATTTTGTCTATGTTCTAATTCTTGTCTTTTCTCTATAATTATTTCAGCTAGTTTTT
>JAJOOR010039772.1:0-11733 GCA_036250505.1 Solanum acaule | reverse complement strand
CCCCCCCCGCCCGTGAAACAAATGTTGAAAATTGTTCAAGTAACGAATGAGCAGGATTCAAACTTTGTTCTAATCAATATGAGAGAGAAACTAGGGTGTATGTGTTCCCCACGAGCTCTTAACGTCGTAATCCTAATAATAGTAATCCATTCCTAGTGTTTTACATGCAAAGCTAGTAAGTTAGGTATCCCTAAGTGATTGGTCCTTCAAATAGGGAATTTCACCCCACACCTTGGTCCGGCTACATGTGTATGCTTTACTAACCCTTACTTTTACCTCAAATTAGACATCACATAAATGTATGGCTTAATTTTCACCCTCGCACCAATTGACATTAGACTATTAGATAGTATCACACTAAATCTCTGTTATTAATTCTTTTCTCATTAACTACCTCCTTGGTTCGGCAAGTAGCAACGAGGCGAGTTCTAATGCTGCGCACCGTTAAAAAGACTTCTAAACGAAAGAATTAATAATACATGCATCAACACTATTCAAGAATTACTTAGTTATTATTCATACATTGTGAATTGCTCATGGTTCCCACAACCCTAGTTGTGGATTTAGCTACTCATGCTAGAAAGAACACAATTCATATTTTGATAAAAAGAATTCATGAACTTACGATTAGAGTAGAAGAAATCTGAAATCCCAAATTGAATTGCAAAGTTAAGATCTTCAAAAATGAACTTAGGAAATCAAATTGCTAAAGTTGCTAGTTAATCTCCACAAAAACCAATAACTAAATGTAAACAATGTTGTCTAACCCCTAAAAGCGAGGTTTACATAACCTATATATAGAAAATCATGTCCTAAACAAAAAGAAAACGAAATAAGGAAATAAACTTTTCTGGACGCGGCTTCAATCGACGAGACTGACCTACAGACCATGGACTGACCTACGGTCCATAGGTCCCTTCCGTGGTTCAGCACTTAGACTTTTTCTCAGAAGCTAGAACCTTCAACTTTCAGATACAAACGACGGATATGCACTACGAAGATCCCCTTCCATAGCTCCACACGTAGGAATTTCATCACATACTGGAACTTTAACTCTCTGAACACCCTCCAGATATGTGTAGGACAGCCCGTAGGTCAACCTACGGTTCGTGGATCACTTCGTAGTTCCACACTTGGTCAGACTTCCCTGATGCTCCTATCTACGCCCACCATCAATGGACCGTCACAGGACCTACGGTCCGTAGATTCCTTCGTGGGTGGTTACTTCTGCAGATTTTTCAGCTGTCATCTCACTCGACCTCGTCCAAGCCTATTTCCTGCAAATATAGCACAATACACATTAGTTCTAATACAAAATGACTCTAGACACACACAACTCATAAGTGAAATGTATTTAAAATACCGTAAATTCACGGTATATCAAACCTCGCAACTAGGTCCTCAAACCTCGAACAAAACACTGGATCATCTCCGCCTCCGTGGGTAATATCATAGTAGCATACCTGGAGAGCTCCTGAAATCTCGCCTCATACTCAGACACGGTCATGGAGCCCTGCTCCAACCTCGAAAACCCATCACGGAGCCTATCTCTGAGACTCCTGGGAACAAATCTAGCTAGGAAGGCCTCTGAAAACTCCGTTCAAGACACCGGAGGGGACCCGGCTGGCCTAGTCTCCATATATGTCCACCACCACTTCCAGGCGGGTCCGTCAAGCTGATAGGCTGTGAAATTTGCCGCTCGGCACTCCAACAAACTCAAGGGGTGCAACCGCTCATTGGAGGAAGTTAGAAACTCGTGGGCATCCTCTCCAACTACCCCTGAGAACCTTGGTGGTGCCAATCTGAGGAAATATTTGAGCATCCTCTACTCATGGAATGGTATAACACTTCCTGCAACATTTGGCTGGGCGGCAGGAGGCGCTGGGCTAAGTGCCCTCATGGAACGAGAGCTAGAGGCCGCTCTTGCTGTACTGGTGGAACTAGACCTGGTTTCTCCTGCTCTATTGGTGGAACTGGACCTGGCTGCTCCTGCTTTACACCCCTAAAAGCTACAAGTAGCTGGGTAATAGCTGCCTGAATAGTAGGAGTCATGACCAGTGCGGCTGGCGGCTGGGCTAAACCTGGACCCTCTGGCTGAGAGGGAATAGGGGCATCCTGAGGCTCCTCTACCGGGTTTGGAGCTATATCTCTGTCCGGGGCTGGTGCTGGACCCCTACCCCTACCCCATGGTCGACCTGTAGGCCTGGCCGGGGTTCTATGTGCCACCTCAAGTGGATCGTCATCACCGGGGGCACCACGTCTACAAGCCATCCCTGCAAAAGAGTGAAACAAGTGAGATTCCATGAAACCAATGAAACTACACTGCACGAGATGATACAACATACAGAATGTTCCTAATGACATCCTGTAGCCTCCCAAAGATAAGTCACGAACGTCTCCGCAGGACTCTACTAGATGCTAGCTCTGTACAAGTGAGACCAACGAACAACATGGCTCTGATACCAACTTATCACGACCTGATTCCTCAAGTTGTGATGGAACCTACTATATCCCACCAGTAGGAAAGCCAACCCGAAACCCAGAACAGCTAGCAGTGGATAAAAGGGTAGAAACCAAGTGGCAGAAACAATAACAACAAAAAGGAAAAAGGCAAGCCAAAAGAATACATACATAAGAACCGAATCCCTCCCAGAACCTAGAAGTCACAAGTACAGAGCCATACTAAGAGTACAAGTCCCAAAAGTGGACCAACATACAGAAATATACGCAACTACAAGGACCTGTCTCAAGTACAAAAGACGAGCCACAAAATATATGTATAGAAGGAGACGACAATGATCAGGATGTTGTACTCATTCTCGCCTCCGGATACTGGCTACTACTGGCTCGAATGATGGCACCGATGACTGGTGCTTGGTCCTGCATCACGAAAATAGATGCATAGTGTAGTATGAGTACCAGTGAAAAGGTACCCAGTAGGCATCATAAGTCGACTGAGTAAGAAAGGTAAAAGCAATAGGAAACGCTAGAATAAAACACAAACAGAGGTCACGAACAAGAGAAATAAAGGTATGCACACGAGTGTAAGGCAAACAAACCTAAGGTGACTACTCCAACTGGGACCCTATAAGCCCAGAAGGTACACTTGTGCGCAAATTGAAGTAAAAACCCGAACGGACCCCATAAGCCCGTCAGGTACACAAAAAAGCTAAACTAAGACTAGAGGATATTTGTAAACCCAAAGCATTACAGAAATGTCAGTATTCCCGAGCTATGAAAGAGAGGAAACACAGAGCCTGACCTCGAACCGCGGGTGAGTCTGCCTATAGTAGATACGCTGATAGAGCCGAACTCTGCAAGGGATATCATAAAGCCCAGACCTCGAACCACGGATGTCGACTACCCGTAGATAAAGTGATATAACCTAAGTGGGGGAAGAATCTGTATGTCGACTCTATTATGGGAGGGTAAATAAGCAGCAGCAGGAAGAACAGAGCCCGGACCACGAACCACGAGTGAAACCTCTTATTAAGTTACCACGGCAGCGTAAAGCTTCCAAATAAGCCATCCAAGGATTCCCGCATCTAAAATTCATGGGCAACTCTTCCTAACCATCTTCTATATCCTCTAACCATCTCACAATGACAAGAGAACCAAACTGAAGCCGTATGAATCACCGAACGGACCCGGAGGGCGGCCAGAAATGCAGAAAGTTAGGATCATAAGGGAATTATGGATGTTAAGGCCCCACAACTGAGTCACTGCCTAGCTAAGGCTCATCTCTATCAGACCCAAGTCTGCTATATCAGTCTACCAGGACCTACGCCGCTCAAAGTCACATCGGGATGGAAATAATATAATCTATCCGCTCTGAACAATCGTGAGTCTATGGAATAACTATTCTAAGTCTAGACTAAGGCTAAACATGCTCCAATAATAACTCATAAGTCAAAACCAGGCCAAACAAGGAAGCAAGGATGATCAAATATAACAATTCAAGTACCTACTGAGTCCGAAGACAACCTAAATATGATTTTATCGGAAAAGGCATGCTAATCTAGTTCCCCGCCCCAATATCCATGAAAATCTACATACGCTCATACATTCAGACACAATCTAAATGAAAATGGAAGTCATAGCCTACCTGTAGGCCGAACACGCGCGCTCCAAACTACTCCGCCGAAGCTTTTTCCTTCCGAACGGCCTCGGATCGCTGTCACGCTGTCAAAAACTTCATAGCGTCGTTATGGTTGTTTAGACACTAAATTCCCAAGAAATGTAGGCGGACCAATTTCAGGGTCAAAAAAGGGAAAAGTGGGACCCGCATCGTAAATTCTAGAACTAACCCCAAAAATAAATTCTAAACATCTTCCTGAACTTGTGTTCCAAATTGGAACACAATTTGGGGCTCGGAACAGTCCCAACACTAGCATGCAACGAAAAACCCAAAATTACACTAAAAATGAACCACAATGGCAGCTGCTATTTACAAGAAATTACCATAAATGAAAGCCCAACTTCTGAAACCAACTATACCACGACGATCCTCATGAAAAACCCCACAATCTAGGCTCTTGAATCACCAAATTCGGACCTAAAATGGCCAAGAAATCATCTTCCAAAATTTTCCAAAAGATTGAGCTCGAAAATGAGTGATGACAGCAGCTAAATCATAATTCTTACCTCCAACGACGCTTCAAATACAAATTCCAACCACACCAACGCGTTATCCTCGAAAAACCACTCAAGATAGACTAAAAAATCACCGAAATCGGACCTAAAATGACTGAGATATCAAGTCTCAAAATTCCCAAAATCAAGCTCACAAAAAGGAACGTGGCAGTAGGTATTTCACAAAATTTATCTCAAACGGAGACCCCAAATCAGTTTCCGAGCTCACCAACGCATTCCTTGCAAAAAACCCACAAGATAGACTTCAAATCACTAAAATCGGACTTGAAATGAGAGAGTTATGAAGGTTTGAAGTTGAGAAATGAGGCTGAAATGGCCTGCACCAGCTATATATATCATCTGAAAAATTGATATTTTTATGCCAACTTTAAAATCTCCAACGGGATGCTCGGGATTCGTTCGGAACACAATAAAAATAAAGTAGATATGCTACCCTACTAAATTCGACATTCCGTACTCAACGGCGCAGTTGAAATTTCTATCAGAGGTCATCTCGATAAAAAGTGGGTCCCATTCCCAAAGGGCATTTTAAACCAAAATCCACTGAGGGGCTCCGAATGAGTCCAGAGGCCTCGGGAGTCGAACGAAAGGTCGTCCTAGACCAAACTCGATATTCCGGAGCTAACCGCACTGTCAGAATTTCCATTCGGACATGTTTTCCAAGAATGTTGACCAAAGTCAATCGCTGGCCAGTTTTCAAGGATAAAATGCTAAAAATGGTTTAAACTCTCACCGAAAGCCTCGGGACTCTAGTCAATCTTGCTTCAAGCCTAATTTGGCCATTCTGGAGCTGATGGAACTATCAGAATTTCGTTCTAAGGCTGTTTTCCTGATGAACTGACTAACAGTCACTTTTCAAGCTTCAAGGACTTTAAAACACAAAAAGCTGAAAAAATCCAAACGAACGACCAGACGACCGAACTGTCAGTGCTAGCAAGTCATAAATGACTTGGGATCGCTATAGGAAAGCTCTAACCGACGAAAAGAATGCGGGTACACAGAAATGACCTAGAGGGTCATTACATTTTATGTCTTTTTCTTGATTTTTATATTTTTCGCACGTTTACGAATGAAATTTTTGATATTTTTGGGAAGTCACAAAAAAATGTTAAATTTTGATATTCTATTCGTATCGATATTCTAAGGTGACTGTTACGATTAGGGAATTTTTTGAGGTGTTTTTATGTCTATTTCTTGATTTTAATATTTTTCGGGCATTTACGAATTAAAATTTTTGATATTTTTTGGGCAGTCACGAAAAAATGTGAAATTTTGATATTTTATTCATATTGATATTCTAAGGTGACTGGTGCGATTCAGGAATTTTTTAAGGTGTTTTTATGTCTTTTTCTTGATTTTTATATTTTTCGGACGTTTACGAATTAAATTTTTTGATATTTTTCGGGCAATCACAAAAAAATGTGAAATTTTGATATTTTATTCGTATTGATATTCTAAGGTGACTGGTGTGATTAGAGAATTTTTTGAGGTGATTTTATATCCTTTTCTTGATTTTTATATTTTTCGGACGTTTACCAATTAATTTTTTTTATATTTTTCAGGCAGTCACGAAAAATGTGAAATTTTGATATTTTATTCGTATCGATATATTAAGGTGACTGGTGGGATTAGAAAAAAAATTGAGGTGTTTTTATGTCTTTTTCTTAATTTTTATATTTTTCGGGCAGTCACGAAAAATGTGAGATTTTGATATTTTATTCGTATCAATATTCTAAGGTGACTGGTGCGATTCATGAATTTTTTGATGTGTTTTTAGGTCTTTTTCTTGATTTATACATTTTTCGGACATTTACGAACTAAAATTTTTGATATATTTTGGGCAGTCACGAAAAAATGTAAAATTTTGATATTTTATTAATATCAATATTCTAAGGTGACTGCTGTGATTCAGAAATATTTGAGGTATTTTTAAATTTTTTTTTGATTTTGATATTTTTCGAGCAGTCACAAAAAAATGTAAATTTTTTATATTTTATTCATATCGATATTCTAAGGTACTGTTGCTATTCGCAAATTTTTTGAGGTGTTTTTAGGTATTTTTCTTGATTTTTATACTTTTTGAACGTTTACGAAATAAAATTTTCGATATTTTTTGGCCAGTCATGAAAAAATGTGAAAATTTGATATTTTATTTGTATCGATATTCTAAGGTAACTGGTGCGATTCGGGAATTTTTGAGGATTTTTTATGTCTTTTTCTTGATTTTAATATTTTTCTGACGTTTACGAATTAGAATTTTTGATGTTTTTCGGGCAGTAAAAAAAATGTGAAATTAAAATATTTTATTCGTATTGACATTCTAAGATGACAGGTGTGATTCAGGAATTTTTTGAGGTGTTTTTACGTCTTTTTCTTGGTTTTTATATTTTTTGGACGTTTACGAATTAAATATTTTTATATTTTCAGGCAGTCATGAAAAAATGTGAAATTTTGAAACTTTATTTGTATCGATATTCTAAGGTGGCTGGTCCGTTTCAAGAATTTTTTGAGGTGTTTTTATGTCTTTTTCTTGATTACTATATTTTTTGGATGTTTACGAATTAAATTTTTTTATATTTTTTGGGAAGTCACGAAAAAATGTGCAATTTTGATATTCTACTCAAATCGATATTCTAAGGAGAGTGGTGCGATTCAGAAATGTTTTGAGATGTTTTTATGTCTTTTTCATAATTTTTATATTTTTCAAAAATTTACGAATTAAAATTTTTGATATTTTTCAGGCAGTCCCGAAAAAATGTGAAAATTTTACATTTATTCGTATCGATATTTTAAGGTAACTGGTGCGATACATGAATTTTTATATCTTTTTCTTTATTTTTATATTTTTTGGATGTTTACGAATTAATTTTTTTGATATTTTTCGGGTAGTAACGAAAATATGTGAAAATTTGATATTTTATTCGTATCAATATTCTAAGGTGACTGGTGCGATTCAGGAATTTTTTGAGGTGATTTTATGTCTTTTTCTTGATTTTTATATTTTTCGGACGTTTATGAATCAAATTTTTTTATATTTTTAGGGCAGTCACGAAAAATGTGAAATTTTGATTTGCTCTTCGTATCGATATTTTAAGGTGACAGGTGGGATTTGAAAAAAAAATTCGAGGTGTTTTTATTTCTTTTTCTTGATTATTTATATTTTTTGGATGTTTACAAATTAAAATTTTTGATATTTTTTGGGCAGTAAGGAAAAAATGTGAAATTTTGATATTTTATTCATACCGATACTCTAATGTGACTGGTGCGATTCGAGAATTTTTGAGGTGTTTTGATGTCTTTTTCTTTGTTTTAAATATTTTGGACGTTTACGAATTAAATTTTTTGATATTTTCGGGTAGTCACGAAAAAATGTGAGATTTTGATATTTTATTTGTCTCAATATTCTAAAGTGACTGGTGCGATACGGGAATTTTTTTAGGTGTTTTTTTGTCTTTTTCTTGATTTATATATTTTTCGAACATTTATGAATTAAATTTTTTGATATTTTTCGTGCAGTCACGAAAAAATGTGAAGTTTTGATATTTTAATCGTATCAAAATTCTGAGGTGATTGGTGCGATTCGGAAATTTTTAAGGTGTTATTATATTTTTTCTTGATTTTTTGATATTTTTCGAGCAGTCACGGAAAAATGTTAAATTTTGATATTTTATTCATATTGATATTCTAAGGTACTTTTTCGATTCGAGAATTTTTTAAGGTGTTTTTAGGTCTTTTCCTTGATTTTTATATTTTTCGGAGATTTACGAATTCGAAATTTTAGATAATTTTCGGCTAGTCATGAAAAAATGTAAAAATTTGATATTTTACTCGTATCGATATTCTAAGGTGACCGGTGCGATTCGAGAATTTTTTGAATTGTTTTTATGTCTTTTTCTTTATTTTAATTTTTTTCAGACATTCATGAATTAAAATTTTTGATATTTTTCGAACAATCACAAAAGAAATGTGAAATTTAGATATTTTTTCGTATTGATATTCTAAGGTGATTGTTGTGATACAAGAATTTTTTGAGGTGTTTTTAAGTTTTTTTCTTGATTTTTATATTTTCTGGACGTTTAAGAATTAAAATTATTGATATTTTTAGGACAGTCAGGAAAAAAAGTGAAATTTTGGTATTTTATTCGTATCGGTATTCTAAGGTGACTGGTGCGTTTCAGGAATTTTTTAATGTGTTTTTATGTCATTTTCTTGATATTTATATTTTTTGGACGTTTACGAATTAAATTTTTTGATATTTTTCGGGCAGCTATGAAAAAATATGAAATTTTGATATTCTATTCGTATTGATATTTTATGTCTCTTCTTGAATTTTATATTTTTTTGGACGATTACGAATTAAAATTTTTGATATTTTTCGAGCAATCACGAAAAAAATTACAATTTTTGATATTTTTCAGGCAGTCACGAAAAATGTGAAATTTTGATATTTTAGTGGTATCGATAATCTAATGTGACCGGTGTTTTTCGAGAATTTTTTGAGGTGTTTTTTTGTATTTTTCTTGATTTTTATATTTTTCGTACGTTTACGAATTAACTATTTAAATATTTTTTGGACAGTAACGAAAAACAGTGAAATTTTGATATTTTATTCGTATCGATATTCTAAAGTGGCTGGTGTTGTTCGTGAATTTTTTGAGGTGTTTTTGTGTCTTTTTACTTAGTTTTATATTTTATTCAGATGTTTACAAATTAAAATTTTGGATGTTTTTGGGCAGTCACGAAAAAATGTGAAATTTTGATATATTATTCGTACCGGTATTCTTATGTTACCGGTGCAATTCGGGAATTTTTTGAAATGTCTTTATGCCTTTTTATAGATTTTTATATTTTTCGGACGTTAATGAATTAAAATTATTGATATTTTTTGGGAAGTCAAAAAAAAATATAAAATTTTGATATCCTATTCGTAATGATATTCTAAGATTACTGGTGCGATTCGAGAATTTTTTTAGGTGTTTTTATCTTCTTCTTGATTTTTATATTTTTCGGATGTTTACGAATTAAAATTTTTAATATTTTTCGGGCAATAATGAAAAATGTGAAATTTTAATTTTTTACTTGTATCAATATTTTAAAGTGATTGGTGCAGTTCGGGAATTTTTTGAGGTATTTTTATGTGTTTTTCTTGATTTTTATATTTTTCGGACGTTTACGAATTAAAATTATAGCTATTTTTCGAGCAGTCACAAAATAATGTGAAATTTCGATATCTTATTCGTATCTATATTCTA
Organism: Solanum acaule; assembly: GCA_036250505.1. NCBI lineage: Eukaryota > Viridiplantae > Streptophyta > Magnoliopsida > Solanales > Solanaceae > Solanum > Solanum acaule. The sequence goes on along the minus strand of JAJOOR010039772.1, from coordinate 1,828 downwards.
ATGTGCTATTCCAGAATATTTTGAGGTGTTTTTATGTCTCTTCTTGAATTTTATATTTTTTTGGACATTTACGAATTAAAATTTTTGATATTTTTCGAGCATTCACGAAAAAATGTTAAAATTTTTGATATTTTTCAGGCAGTCACGAAAAATGTGAAATTTTGATATTTTAGTGGTATCGATAATCTAATGTGACCGGTGTTTTTTGAGAATTTTTTGAGGTGTTTTTCTGTATTTTTCTTGATTTTTATATTTTTCGTACGTTAACGAATTAACTTTTTAAATATTTTTCGGACAGTAACAAAAAAATGTGATTTTTAAGGTGACTGGTGCGATTCAGTGATTTTTGAGGTGTTTTTATTTCTTTTTCTTGATTTTTCTATTTTTCGGATGTTTACGAATTACAATTTTTAATATTTTTTGGACAGTCACAAAAAAATGTGAAATTTTGATATTTTTTTCGTATCTATATTCTATGGTGATTGGTGTGATTCGGAAATTTTTTGAGGTTTTTTTCTTAATTTTTATAAGTTTCGGACGTACATGAATTAAAATTTTTGATATTTTTTGTAAAGTCACGAAAAAATGAGAAAATTTTCTATTTTATTCGTATCGATATTTTATGGTGATTGGTGTGATTCAAATTTTTTTGGGATAAGGGTCTGGAAAATACCCCAACTTTGGTCGAATTTGCTGTTGCGATACTAAACTTTCATAAGGACCTATTACTTCCCTAGACTATTTAATACCGTATTTTTTACCCCCTAAACTATTTAATAGTGTATTTTAAAGGTATATATGTGTCCACGTGGACACATTACTATTTATAATTTTGCATTATTTTTTATGTCCACAAGGGCAAATATATATGTTTAAAATACGGTATTAAATAGTCTAGGGAGGTAATAAGTTCTCATGAAAGTTTAGTACCGCAACAACAAATCCGATCAAAGTTGAGATATTTTTCAGACCCTTATCTCAATATTTTTTTAGTTGCTTTTATGTCGTTTTCTTGATTTTTATATTTTCAAACGTTTACGAATTGCAATTTCTGATATTTTTCTAGCAGTCACGAAAAATTTGAAATTTTGATATTTTATTCGTATCGATATTCTAATTTGACCGATGCTTTTCAGGAATTTTCTGAAGTGTTTTTCTATCTTTTTCTTGATTTCTATAATTTTCGGATGTTTACAAATTAAAATTTTTGATATTTTTAAGGCAATCACGAAAAAATGTGAAATTTTGATATTCTTTTCTTATCGATATTCTAAGGTCACTGGTGTAATTCAGAAATTTTTTGAAGAGTTTTTATGTCTTTTTTCTTGATTTTTATATTTTTCAGACGTTTTCGAATTAAAATTTTTGATTTTTTTTGGGCAGTCACGAAAAAATGAAATTTTGATATTCTTTTCTTATCGATATTCTAAGGTCACTGGTGTAATTCAGAAATTTTTTGAAGAGTTTTTATGTCTTTTTTCTTGATTTTTATATTTTTCAGACGTTTTCGAATTAAAATTTTTGATTTTTTTTGGGCAGTCACGAAAAAATGAAATTTTGATATTCTTTTCTTATCGATATTCTAAGGTCACTGGTGTAATTCAGAAATTTTTTGAAGAGTTTTTATGTCTTTTTTCTTGATTTTTATATTTTTCAGACGTTTTCGAATTAAAATTTTTGATTTTTTTTGGGCAGTCACGAAAAAATGAAATTTTGATATTCTTTTCTTATCGATATTCTAAGGTCACTGGTGTAATTCAGAAATTTTTTGAAGAGTTTTTATGTCTTTTTTCTTGATTTTTATATTTTTCAGACGTTTTCGAATTAA
>JAJOOR010039771.1:0-11183 GCA_036250505.1 Solanum acaule | reverse complement strand
GGATTAGATGATCCTATAGTTGTATAATTTAGTAAGAACTGTAGCAATAAAATTTAGTTCAACAGATTGATAGTGAATGGATTTGTAAATTGTCATACCTGTTTCAGTTGTTTGGGAGGCTTGCATAACTTGATGAGTAGAACCTGGGGATTTGGTTTGTGTGTTCTCTTTCTCAAGGACCCAAAGATAAGTGTCATTGTATCTACCTTCTATAGATGGAATCATATGAAGTATAACTGTAAGAAGTTAGTTGCATTTTTAACCTTCTAAAAGTTAATTACAATATATTTTTATAGCTTTTTTGATAAATTTGTTGTGATTGAGTTTGATAGGAATGGACAAATATATGGTGCAACTATAAGAATGTATCTCTTGAAAGATCTCAAGTTTGGTAAGTTTGAATCTCAAATGGAATTATCACTATTTCTACCTTCTATGTACAACACAACATGAAGTAATTTGTATCAATTATGTTGCTTCATACATCTTTAGTGAGTTCGAGTTAATTTGATTGTAAGAAAATATGATTGATTCCTTAGACACACAAAACACTAAAATATGATCCATTTACAGTAGATAATAATTCAATGGTGCCTTTTGCAATTACTAATTTATTTTAGTTAGATAGAAATCTTTTTAAGAATTAGTTGCACGTGGCTATATATTTGGATCAGATTTAATAACTGAAGACACTTTCAAGCGTGCTATGTTAGTATTAAAAGGTAAGCATTAGTTCACTTGTAATTCCGAATAGATTTCTCGAGTCGAATACAAATTCCTATATCTTCTCTCCGAACAATGTCTTAATGCATGACCTGTGAGTGCCTCTGTTTAAGAGTAGTTCACTGTGTTGTTTCTATAGGAACATTTGTTTCTCTTAGGATTGATCCCCTTCGTTTTTGGGATCTTATCATGCCACAAACTTTAACTTAATGTGCAGCACCACAGTAGTTCTTTCAACCTTTCAACATTTAAAGAATCCAAGTTTCATCAGATGAAAATGAAGCTTTAAAGAATCAAAGTTTCAGATGCAAACGAAGCTATCATTCTTTCAACCTTTAATGTGCAGCACCACAGGAAGTCATTTATATTAGTTCTATTGCTTTTGACATAGTTCATCAACTTCAGACCCAAACGAAACTATAACTTAATTCTTTAAGGACTGATTCCCTTTTTTTTTGGGATCATATCACACTACAAAACTTAATGTTCTTTAAGAAAATGATCATCAACTAGCCTAACTAAACAAAAGTTCAAAAAAGAAGAGATATAAATCGAACAATACAAACAACAAACTGACTCCACAGATGAAATCAAACAAGTAGTGTAACTCGAACAAATCAAATACAGAGAGGAAGAAAAAATCAGGTGCCAAAAGAAGAGGCTTATGTGAAACATGAACAAATAGAGAACAACTAGTGATTCAGTTTTACAAGAACGGAAAAAATATGGTCCTACTGCTAGAACATATCTTCTTGAAAATCTCGAGTTTTCCAAGTTTTGAATCCTAAATGAAACTATCGATGTTTCTACCTACTATGTACATCATATACAAGAGGTAATTTGCATAAGTTCTATGTCATACATCATCTTTCATTAGCTCGAGTGAATTTCATCGTAAAAATATGATCGATTCTTTAGGCACACAATATACACTATGCTATAAGAAGAAAACAATCAACAATTCAAATTTTTAGCAGAAAAAAAAACTCGCAGAAGAGGATGCATAACTGAGATACAAGTAGACAAAAATCAGAGAACCAGTTAGAAAAAGATGAAAGAATGCTTTAAACGAAATTGTAACTTAATGTGCAGCACCACAGGAAATCATTTACATTAGATCTTTCAGTCTTTCAACCTTTAAAGAGTCCAAGTCTCATCAGATGCAAACGAAGCTTTAAAGAATCCAAGTTTCAGATGCAAACAAAGCTTTAAAGAATCAAAGTTTCAGATCCAAACGAAGCTATCACTCTTTCAACCTTTAATGTGCAGCACCATAGGAAGTAATTTATATTAGTTCTATTGCTTTTGACATAGTTCAGCAACTTCAGACCTAAACGAAACTGTAACTTAATTCTGTAAGGACTGATCCCCTTTGTTTTTGGGATCATATCACACTACAAAACTTAATGTTCTTTAAGAAAATGATCAGCATCTAGTCTAACAGAACAAGAGTTCAATAAAGAAGAGATATAAATCGAACAATACAAACAACAAACTGACTTCATCGATGAAATCAAACAAGTAGTGTAACTCGAACAAATCAAATATAGAGAAGAAGAAAAAATCAGGTCCCAAAAGAAGAGGCATACGTGAAACTTGAACAAATAGATAACAAACTAATGATTCAGTTTTACAAGAATGTAAAAACATATGGTGCTACTGCTAGAACATTATCTTCTTTAAAATCTCGAGTTTTCCAAGTTTTAAAACCTAAATGAAACTATCGTTGTTTCTACCTACTATGTACATCATATACAAGAGGTAATTTGCATAAGTTCTATGTCATACTTCATCTTTCATTAGCTCGAGTGAATTTCATCGTAAAAATATGATCGATTCTTTAGGCACACACTATACACTATGCTATAAGAAGAAAACAATCAACAATTCAAATTTTGAGCAGAAAAAAGAAACTCATAAAAGAGGATGCGTAGGTGAGATACTAGTAGAGAGAAATCATAGAACTAGTTATAAAAAGATGAGAGAATGCTTTAAATGAAGCTGTAACTTAATGTGCAGCACCACAGGAAGTCATTTGCATTAGTTCTTTCAACCTTTAAACCTTTAAAGAGTCCAAGTTTTATCAGATGCAAACGAAGCTTTAAAGAACCCAAGTTTCAGATGCAAACGAAGTTATCACTCTTTCAACCTTTAATGTGCAGCACCACAGGAGGTAATTTACATTAGTTCTATTGCGTTTTACATAGTTCATCAGCTTCAGACTCAAACAAAATTGTAACTTAATTAATTAAGGACTGATCCCCTTCATTTTTGGGATCATATCACACTACAAAACTTAATGTTCTTTAAGAAAACAATTAGCAACTAGTCTAACAGAACAAGAGTTTATAAAAGAAGAGATATAACTCAAACAATACAAAAACAAATCGACTTCACAGATGAAATCAAATAAACTCATAGAAGTGGAGGAATACCTGAGATTCAAATGAATAGAAGATAGAGATTGAGTGGAGATCACTGCTGCGCAGACCTCTGCTTTCTCTGTTATGAGAAAACACAAAGACATGTGTTGCGTTTCTTGCTAGGTAGACCAGTGCGTTTCCAAAAATCGTTGTGAGGGAAGATTATTGTTAGGGAAGATCGTTGCTAGGGTTTTTGATTTCACGATTATTATTTATCTTTTACTTTTAGAATTTTGATCGATCAGTAGTACTGATCTTTTAGGCGCCTAATTTTGGTGAAAAAAGATGATTTTTTTTTACATTTCAGGTCCCACCTTTCAATATATATTTATCAAGACCCCTAAATTTTTGATTTGGGACCAGTTACTACTTTTTCTAGAGACCAGATTTAGTATCTTCACAAAATCATACGAAATTAAAGACCCGAATAAAATCTCGTCCCAATACATCTACTTTTAGAGAAGGGATTATTGACTCGTCCATAAATATTGGTCTTAAATAAAGCTTTTTCTTGTAGTGCACTTTGCATTAGACGTTGCATACTCATAGGGATTAGCATACACAAGAGTGGTTAGTTGTCCCATCTTTTCTTTAAGTGACTAGATCGAAGATGATGTGAGACCACGGTAGTGGACAAAGCTGAAATAGCACTCTTCATTGCTTGAAAATATTATATGAATATTCCACCTTGTTTAAGGTTTAATCAACAAATCATTGGTTTGTATCTTCATTGGTTCATGTGGAATTAAAGGTTGCTTATATCGATCATCTTCACATCCTCTTCTCCAACACCTCTCGTCAATACCATTAGTTGAACCTTGATTCTCAAAAAGTTTTAGATGACTTGGCTGAAAACCCTCCAATTTTCCACCTTTCATGTACACCTCTTCATCATACCCACACAGAGATATTGCATTTACTGATTCTGCTCCACCTCTAATAATGCGTGTGGATAATATTTCAAGCTAAGCGGTCAAACTAGCAATACTTTTGTCGTGCTCTTGATTTTTTTTATTCGTATTTCTTGAACACCCCCAAATGTGGAAGTGACACATAATCATCACTCGTATACAAAGCTTGTTTAATTTTTGTCATCTCATCAAGCAACCATGTTGCTACACGGGATGGCTGCTTAATGATACCTCCTCGCACAAGATGGTCAACCAATCCCTTATTCACAACATCAAGACTTTGGTAAAAATATTGTAATAACAACTCATTCAGGAAACCATGTCTAGGACATTGTAACAATACTCACTTAAAACATATCCAAGATTTATGCGCAAGTTCCCCACTCATTCTTTCAAAATTTTGAATGTTCTTTCTCAACTTCATAACTTAGGACGGAGGAAAGAACCTCTCAAGGAAAGTGTCAATCGATTTTTTCCATGAGGTAATAGACTTCCTTGACAATTCAATCAACCATCTAGTTACTTCCCCCAATAGAGAAAACAGAAATAACCCCAACCACATTTACTCTTGTGAGATACCTTCAGCTGAAAAAGGGTTACATACACTTGCGAATTTGCGAAGATGCTCATTAGGATCTTCATGCTCTAGACCCGCAAATAATCCTCCCTCTTTGATGAGATTCAACATTTGTTTGGTTACAACAAATGTGATATCCTTATGCATCGATGGTAAGAAAATTGCTCTCACTTTACTGGTAATGTAAATAACTATCTCATATTCTCCTCTAACATCAATATCTTGCCTATGTCAACTAGAGTCGTCACCATTACATGTATTCATTGTTACACATACCAAGCGATCACAACAAGAAATCCAAGTATAAAAATTTTCATCTACAAAACAAATTAATATGCAAATTACTTATCAAACTAAATCCAAACTACCATTCCCCGGCAGTGGAGATATTTTTTATAACTCTCAAATGTCGTCTTTAAAACCAATTAAAAGGGACAACAGTCATCGTTAATAAAAATACCCAACTAATGAATCCCATAAGAAATGATGTGCGGTTAAGAATTTAATTAGGGATTTAACTAGCAATTAATTTCAATGAAGTTGAAATAGAAAATGGGTGGAGAAACCCACAAGTTTTGACAACACTAATTTAGACACCCAATTGACAATATTGAAATAATTGATGAATCACGAAACTAATTGATTCTATGGGTGTAGGGATCAAATGTTGATTTTGCTTGGGGTATTGTAGAATTGCTCATTACAACTAATTAATCACTAATACGCTAGGTCAGCATAATTGATGTTAATCTTCTTTTGATATCAGATAATCCATTCATAGAATCTCCTTCGATCTCATCTATATGTCATTCCAAATAACCCAAATCCTTAGATATGAAATCAAGTACACTAAATTACAACTATTGAATAGATTACCCCTTTATATTGGTCTCTTTCGAGCACCAATGCAAGATCAGAACTAAAATTAAGTTGGTCACCTTAATTACAGCCATAAAACAGAGAAATTCAACAAACCCATTAAATTATATCAGCACCCAATCGCATAATCACACTCTAAGAGTTTGGGGTTTTAGCTACACATTGCAAAGTATAAATGAATTATACCTTACATGAAATTAGCCATGGGTAGCATGAAATTGAGCACTTAGTACCAAATTCACTTCAAATTCAACCTCAAATTACTAAATTCAAGTTCACAAATCTAAAAGAACTCAAAACTAAAAGTGTTCACAGTCAATGAAAATGTTTCTCTCTCTAAAATGTTCAAATTCTCTCTTAATTTTCACACACTTTTTTCTCTCTCTTTTGGTCTATTTATAGTTTTCCATAATTTTGCCCAAAAATTAACTCCACGTCTCTTTTAGTGATGTTAGCTGAGTTCACCAACCACATTCGGTGAATCATCGATCTTCTTTTGGTTCACTCTTTTCTTGCTTCAGGATTGAGGCGTTTGAACCTTCATCTGCGATCCCAATTGTGTGCGCTTTTATCAAATCATTGAATCATCAATTTCCAAATTCTGTCGCTCTTTGGACCATCATTTTATTTGCCAGCACTGTCAGATTCAACGACATCCACTCACTTTGCATGTTGTCTTTCAACGGATCGCCATTCGTATGTCACTTCACCAATTGACCTTGAGAGTTGACTCAGTGCAGTGTTGACTTAGCTGGTCTAAAGTTTATTTGGTGATTCTCCCTTCTTGTTTGGCGATCAACAATGTGTAGTTTGTACTTGTTTTTGTAATTTTTGGTCATTCTTTCAAACATCAATCCTTCCCTTGTCCATTTACCTTGATTGCTGCAAATCATCAATTTATCATCAGAATAGGATAAAATTAGGCATTGAGGACACTAATTATTGAGCTAAATAGACCTCAAATGAGTGCAAATCTACCACTAATCAGTTCTAGACGTAGTTGAAAATTGGTTGGACTTGTGTGTTCTACGGTTTGGTCTATGGTATGTAGAAGTTTAGATGGACCGTAAAGTTGTCTCGTGGAAATCAGTTCAAGATTGGACCCAAGTAATTAGTTCTACTGATGACCAATATGATCCATAGAAGTTTATACAGACCGTAGGACCCTTCCGACAGTTATTCTTAAAAGGTATTTGGATATTTTCCTATGTATTTAGTACTTATACTACGACCCTAAATCTAAGCCCTATAAAAATCCCTCACCCTTAGAAATTTCCTCCAACATATTTATTCCCTCAAATTCCTAAATTCTCTCCAAGGTTCTCTCCAAAAAAAATTCTCTCTAGATCAAGGAAAAAGAAGCTAGGGATCTTCAAGTTCAAGTTTCCTTTCCTCATAATTGCTTAGGGCTTCAATAAAGGTATGTAGGGAGTTCATCAATGCGTTCCAATCACCCAGTGAGTCCCCAAAGTTTCTTCAATTCTGCAATACAATTTCCCAAAATTTTATTAGGATTTCATTCAATTCCTAATGGGTTCTATTTGTATGGATACAATTGCTTGATTATGATCTTATTTTGATGATTTGGACTTAATTACATGTTTTTCAACTAGTCCATGTGAACCCATGCATTGATCTATGAATTTTAACTATGAACCCTAACTTACATGATTTTATGAAGAAGCTTGAATCTACGAATATATTTTTATGAAAGCAATGTGTATGACTTAATTAAGCTTATAGATGAAGGTACTTATATGTTCTATGAAGCTTGGCCACATGACATGAATGAGATCTAGACTTGCCCTCAATGCTTTTGGGCTGTTTTTCTAAATTAGGCCTTGATTAGTATGGTATCTAGATATGCCATCAATTATTATAGATCCCATATTGAAAACTATTTCAATTAGTAGTATAACATTTTTAGTACGAAATTAATGACTATGGGCCTTATAAAGTGATTATGAAAAGATCATGGATGGCGAATGGTTTTCTCACGCATGGTCTAAGGAGCTACTCTATGATGTTTCTAGTTTGGATTAGTATCTTAATTGTACATTTCCATGAATGATAATATGAATATGATTATTGACTATTCAGTGGGATTCTTACTTAGCACTAACTGTCTTTGAGGTGGAGGCTCAACTAGTTTAGTCTCTAGTAGCAACCTCTAGTCCTAAACTATGTGTGCCCCCGTAGGAGTTTTTCTAAATGACTTTGCTGGTGGATCCACATATAGCATACAATATGATGTGTACTGGTTCTACCTTAGCAAGTAGAATTCCCCTTCTCTTGGTATGACGGATATATCGGATTTCATGTTATAGCTCATATGGTCTATGTCGGTTAATGGTAAACTTTCCACAAAATGAACTAAGTTAATTTCTAATGTTTTATAAAGCTTCCTTTATGATTTAAAGATACATTGGCCATGTTTATGATTTATGAATCTTCTTTTATGATTTCACTATGTTTTAACTTGTTTATGATAACGCTCACATCACTATCTAAAACCAATTCAAAGAGTGAGTGATCATAGTCAATAAAAAAAACCCAATGGAGAGTCGGGGTCGAATCCCACAAGGAACTGTATATCATAGAGAATTCCTTATCAAGAAATTTGGACTTTAATTTAGCTCATTTTCAATATTAAGAATGATTAGGTGGATGATACCACCAACTTAAAATAAATATTTGATTATCAATTGTCCCAATTAAACTAAAATATCAAAGAAATCAAGAGTTAACAATCAATCTAGTGGTAGGACCCACGCCCCGTAGGTGAGCCTCGTTAGTGGACACCCTGGGGACTGTTTGAGGTAGTGAACTACAGTCAGGACCTACGCCTCGTGGATTGGTCCACGGCCCATGGTTGGGGTCGTAGTTCCAAGGCTAAAAAATTAGGTCCTAGACAAGGAACCATGTTTGACCAGGACTGACCGTAGGTCCATACGGTCCATTGGCATGGTCTCGTGGGTGGGCCTGTGGGACGGTTAAGTTGAGGGCTTAAGGGTCTTTCCTGGATTTAATTGGAATTAAGTGGTGTCATTTTGAATAAACCTAGACCACCTATATAGGTATTTTTTTAACCCCCAAAGACCCTCAATTAAGTCATTCTCTCAAATCCCAAAAGAATTCCCAAAACTCCTCTAAAAAATTCTCTCTCTAAAAGTTGGAAGAAGAAAGAAGAAATTGAAGCTTGGTCAAGTTCAAGTCTCCAATATTCAAGCTTGTGAGGGCTTTGTAACTAAGGTAAGATGGCATTTCATCCATGGGATCCTTTCTCCCATGGAGTCCCCTAGAATGTCCCCAGTTGATGAAGAATTCCCTAATTCTAGCTAGGGTTTCTTCCAATGTTGTGGGTTATGCTGAATGTCTATCCAATTGAGTGGATTATGATTGTTTATGATTGAATTGATAGGATTACATGGTTTTAGAATGAAATTACATGTACCCATGCCTATTCCATGATTTGACCTAGAATTGATATAATTGGGTTGATGCCATGAAGGGAAACTTTGTGGGTTTAGGCATGTCCTAATAGGATTGATAAAATGTGATTAGAATTGCTTGAGAATGAATCTTAGATGATGATCATGAGATATAGGGATTTGAGAGTAAGGCTTATGATTTGAATTATTGGTAATTGATGTTATTGTTGAGGAAGTGATACTTCCCACATGAATTTCTTAATTATGAATGTATGAATGTGAAAGGTTTACTCACATAAATGATTCTAGGTTGAAAGGATTTATCACCTAGAATGAATCTAGAGGTACCCCTGGCTTGTATGAGGCCTCTCAGGATCTTGTATGCCTTGTTACATCTAGGGGTACCCCTGGGTCGTGACAAACTTGGTATTGAGACCACAAGGTTAAGAATGGTTCTAGGATGTCTTAACCACGTCTAGTAGAGTCTAGTATATAAGTGTGAAGCGCGCCACATTTATGAATGAGAGGCTATTAGATGTTTAGGAAAATTCACTTCTTCACTTCTCTAAGTCGTACCATGGAGTTTAACTCTATAAGTCTTTCTCATAATCCTTACCCGATGGTTTTCAGGATATGACTAATAGAAGGTCTAATGCTAGAAGGATGGAGGGAGGCATTATTGATTAAGAGGTTCCTCCTCAAGTTCCTCCCTAAGCTCATCCTCAAGCTTTTATTGACAGATTGAACGAGAATGTAACAAATGCAGAGTTTATGTTGGATTTTGAAGTATTAGCTCAAGCTGTGATGGCACAAGCCAATAGAGAGATGGTAGCTCTCGTGAACCAAATATGGGTACGGCGGCAGTAAGAGTGAGGGATTTTACAAGGATGAACCCTTCCAAATTGCATGGCTCCAAAATTGTGGAATATCCTCAAGAGTTTATCGACGAGGTCTATAAGATACTTGCTATTATGGGAGTGATTCCGGTAGAGAAGGTGGAGCTAGCCACTTACCAACTCAAAGGGGTTGCTCAGATTTTATTTAATCAATGGAAAGAGGAGAGCCCGGAAGGAATGGGTAACATATAGTGGGAAAGGTTCAGAAGTGCTTTTCTTAATCAATTTTTCCCTCTTGAAATGAGAGAGGCCAAGGTGCTCGAGTTCATTAACCTTAGGCAAGGAAATATGAGTGTAAGGGAATACGCTTTGAGGTTCACTCAACTATCTAAGTATGCTCCTTCTATTGTGGTGGATCGTAGGACCAACATGAGTATGTTTGTGTCGGGAGTGTCCGACTTGGTTGTCAAAGAATGCCGCACCGCTATGCTTGTCCATGGCATGGACATTTTTTGCCTTATGGTGCATGCCCAACAAATTGAGGAAGAAAATCTCAAGGAAAGATCTAGAGAGGCAAAGAGAGCAAGAGTGGATGATGGTAACTATTCACATTCTAGGTTCGGTGGATAGGGTCGTTCAAGGGTTCGGCAAAATTTCTCCGGGCAAGGTTCTTCTAGTGCTCCTTCAAGTCCTAATAATGAGAGGGTGTCTAAACCAAAACCTCAAGAAGATGTTAATAGGCTTTCAATGCCTACTTGTGCTAAATGTGGAAAAAATCATGAGGGTAAGTGTCTAGCGGGATCCAATGCTTGCTTTAGGTGTGGTAAGATGGATCACAAGATAAGGAATTGTCCTTTGGTTGATCAGAATGAGAGAGATACTCGTCGTAGGGGTCAACCCTACCCTTCATCCGGTCCAAATGGTTCAAGTGCAATTGCTCCTAAGCAAAACCGTTTCTATGCTCTCCAAACTAGAGGTGACCAAGAGAACTCCCCGGATGAGGTGACTGGTATGTTAAAAGTTTTCCATATAGATGTGTATGCTTTACTTGATCTAGGGGCTACTTTGTTCTTTGTAACTCCTTATTTAGCTATGAGGTTTGATGTGCTCTCCGATGTGTTATTCGAACCTTTTTTTGGTCTCTACCCCTATTGGTGATTCTTTGGTGGCTAAGAGGGTCTATAGAAGATGTCTCGTTTCCTTATCCCATAGAGTTACTCTTGTTGATTTGGTAGAGCTTGATATGTTAGACTTTGATGTCATCCTTGGTATGGATTGGTTGCATTCATGTTATGCCTCTATTAATAGTAGGACTCGAGTAGTCAAGTTTCAATTCCCAAATGAGCCTATCCTAGAGTGGAAAGCCGGGGGGGGGGGGGCATTCTATGCCTAGAGGTCAATTT
>JAJOOR010039769.1:0-14846 GCA_036250505.1 Solanum acaule | reverse complement strand
AACCCAAATCCATACAATAATCAACTAATAGTTTTAACTCTTATACTTCTTTCTCAAGCAAGCTTAGAATGCTGAACTAGAATTGCATGTGCAACTACAATTCATCAATTAAAACTCAAACTATTAATTGAACACATTTCAAATCAACAATAAAATCAGTAAATACTAACACCCACATGCCAATTGAAACATTAAACTACATAATCACACCGCCAAGAATAGGGATTTTAGCAAAACAAAATAAAGAACAAGAAATCGTTACCAAGTATGTTTTCCATCAGCTTGGGTAGCAATCCACAAATCTTCAAAATGTTCAAATTTAAGCTCAAAATAAAACAAACCCCAAATCTCTACTCAAAAAGTGCAAAAACAATGTTTAGAAATCTTAGGGTCAAAAACCTAGAACTAGACAAAATGGGACGCCCTTTTTATATTTTGAAAATTGCATTTTTACGTTCCCAGAATTTCAGCTTCGGAGTCCACTCGGGGAAATAAGTCAGGCTTCACCGACCTGGTCGACGATGCGTCAAGTGCTCCCTTCCATCTCCTTCTTGGCTTGGCCTTTCACCACATTCGTTATGTAACTTTAGGTGATAAAGTTCAATATCGCCGATCCATTTGGCGTGTCACCAACCTATCAATTTAATCGCTGAGTTGGTCTTATCCATCGGCTGGCCTGCTGGAAATTTTGGCGAGTACCAGCCTTGATTTTCTTTCGCTTCTTCACCTTTTTCGCTTTTTTTTTCCCGGTAATTCCCTTGCCTTGCACTTTTGCCTTCATTGCTGCATATTAACATTTTAACATTATTTTAGAGCATAAAATAGCCATTGAGGACACTAAAACCTTGAATATTAAGCCCAAAATGAGTCGAAATCCCCGACATATCAGTTGTAAAATAGAGAAACTCCAAATAAAGTAAAAAGCTAGTTTTACGTATACTATCAATTCAGTATTTTTTCTAACATTGCATTTTAATGTGAAGCTTAAATGATTTTACCTCATACTTATGCTTTACATTTAGTTGGGTTATATTGTTTAGTTTAATGTACTGCTGTAGTTTAGTTAAGTTATCATTTCATTCAGCCATATTAGATTCTTTAACATTAATGTACTCAAGTCTTTTGGCCTATATCATTTTATGATGTAGACATAGGTGCTCAGGATCATCAACAGGCATTTTGTTAAGATCATACGGTCATTCATCAGCCTTTGGTGAGTCCTCCTTGCTTTCGAAAGGCTCCAGTAATTTAATTGTTTTAGCAGTTTTATTTAAGGTTGTCGTGGGTCTTCCCCGACACTTATCTTAGATAGTAGAGGATTTATAGATAGACAGTGTTAAACATTTTCTCGTTATTTATTTTAAGATATTTTGCTAAACTATTATTGTTTCCACTCAGTACTTTCAGATAGTTTAAATAGTGATTTGATTTAAATATTATCCCTTCAGTTATGTTTTAAATTAAAAATACTTGAATAAGTCTTCTACTAAGTAGTCAGTCAGGGAAAGGGTTTACTTGGGGATCAGTACTAGTTCTCGAGTATTGGACACATCCACAGTGTAGGCTCAGGGCGTAAGATCCTCTCTGGAGTTAGCGTGACTTATTCTAAGTAAATTTTTCTATTTTTTGTACCTGTCGGCCATATGGGGACCATTTAGGTGTAGTTTGTTGTGCTTAATTATTTTCTATCTTAGTAAACTCGTGTGCATTTCTTTTAAAATTTTATTTATCCTCTGTTGTCTAGATTCTATCATTTCATTTTCATATTGCTTTTAATTTTCATGATCAGCTGGCCAATTATGCATACAAAATACCTTTTATTTTGGTACACATACTACACCCTGCATCTGTTTCATGATTCAGGTTCGAGCACCAACATTGAGTATTCAAGTCTTTTTGCAGTGTAACACCTTGCAAAGTGGAAAGTTAAATTTGGAAAGGAATGGTTGCACTTTTAGAACTGTTGCAGGTTCTATGAGTAAACCTATAGACAATAGCAGGGCAGTCATAAAGCTTGAATTGAGTTTTGGAAAATGTAAAGTCTTTAATAATGATCTATGGATGATTAGGACAAATCTTAGAAATTGTTACGGGTTATAGAAGTGATCTAGACTTAGTAAAATTTTTTACTTAACTTGGGTTTTGCAAGAAGGTCCTATGGGGTGTAGAAAGTTCGACGACACATAGGAAGAGTCCGTGGAAATTTCACCCAATTATAGGTTCCAGTAGTTGTCCCTACATTTGACAGGTACGGTCCATACAAAGTATTATGAACCATAGGTCAGAACTGTAGGAGTCATCTGACAGCTTTTAATTAATGGTGTTTTTGTCTTTTCCTACCCATTTAACCCATACACTATGTAATTTTTACCCTATAACTACCTCTATAATTACCTTTACTCTTCAAACTTAGCCTAATCCCTCTCATTCACTCAAATACTCCAAATTTCCCCATGTCTTCTCCAATATTCTCTCAATAGGTCTCAAGGCAAAGATGGGGTTTTAAGCTTCAAGGTCTCATCCTCTTGCATTCTCTTAGATCTTTGATTATCAAGGTATGTGGGAATTCACCAATGGATCCCTTTCATCCATCGGGTTTCAAAATAATCTGAATATCCCATTCAATTTCACCGAAATTATCTAGGGTTACATGTTACTCTTCATGGGTCCAATTTATTATGATTCAACTCTTAATATCTGATCTTATAATGCATTATTTTATTCAATTACATATTTTCTAATTGATTTCATATGGACCCATGCTTTACACTTGATAATGGCGATGAACTTATGAACTACAATTTATGAATGGACTATGAATATATGAATGTTTTATGGAAAATTTGTTTGACTAAAGGACTCTTTTAAGATGAGTTGTCAATTATTTTTGAAAGGTTTTCTCACATTTTAATGGCATCATGATATAAATGCTTAGGAAGGTACCAATCCATATTGAAACTGGTGGCACAAGGATTTACAGTCCTCGACTCTACCAACCCCAACCTCGATTGGAATCGCTAACATGAGAATTTTAAGTCCTCAACTCTAGTAACCTACAGGCCAAGGGACGGTCTCAGGTACACAATTTCTATGGTGCGTTGCAGCTCCTTGTGGCGAAGAGTCGACATCAGTGTCCTACTTTGAATTGATGTTTTGAAAGGATCTACTCTAAATTTGAAGTTATGATTGGATTGATACTCTTTAATTGATGTCTTTCCAAGTATTTTTATATGATTATGACTACATCTTTTTCATTGGGGTCTACTTAGCACCGAGAGGACTTTGGAATTGAGGCCTTACCATTAAATGAGGTTTGGTCTTTGGTAGCAATTCAATTATCCCAAACTATGTGCCCCTATAAGAGTGTCTTAAATGACCAAAGCTAGTGGATCTACTGTAGAATAAATGAATGATATGGAGTTCTACCTTTTCAATTCGACTCTTTTTTTTGGTTTGCGGATTACACCAGATTTGATGCTATAGCTCATATGGTGTTATTGTCTATTAATGGTAAATATCTCACAAATGAACTATGTTTTCTTCAAAAGTCTCTTCAAATTTGTTCCTACGGTTTTTAATATGCATTGACCTTTTATATGATTTATGACTTCTCATTAATGGATTTTATTACATGTTACTTAGTCATCCATATTATGAATAAAGTTCATCATATTGTCATGCCTATGTTTTATGCATTTCCCCAAACTTAGTACATTCATCATACTAATGCATATTTGTGCCTATATTGTTAAGAATATAGGGTTTGACATTCCTCCATATGCACGTGGTTAGTGGACTGATACTGCGTTCTTTATTGGTGAGTCCACATGGTATAAGGGCCATACAACTTATGCTGTTTTATTACCATGTCATTTAAATTTCGGACTCACTTAGAGCTATGGATTTGTCCTAGACAGGAAGTATGTTATTATTGGAGGCTTATGTCAAATATAGATGTTTCTGATTATGGGTTGTACTTTGTTTAATTTCGGTATCAATGATGTTCATTGAAACTATTATCTTGTCTTTTTTTATATTCCTAGGATTGCTTATGTCAAGTGGCTTGTTTAGGTTCTTTTGGGATCCTATTCACTATGTCACATCTAGGGTGTACGTTGGGTCGTGATAAAATTTGTATCAAAGCCACATTTTAAAAGATCCTAGGATGTCTGACATGTTGCGTCTAGTAGAGTCTTGTTCATGAGTGTGAAGCGCACCACATTTATTAATAGGAGGCTACAAGGCATTTAGGAAATTTTGCTTCATTCCCTAGTCTAAAGTCATGTGATAGAGTTAAATTATATTAAGGTCTTTGATATTTGCGTAATCAAGACACAACTTCCGATGCAAGTGTCTATGATCATACAATAGTATTGTAACCCAACCAAGGGTTGGGATCGTCCCAAGAGAGTGGTTTTGAGAATTTATAGAAAAATGAAATTTAATTCTAACTAGTCGTAGCTAAAGACATTAACGAGTAAAAACATTGTAGATTAAAAAGGGGGACACAACAGTGTCAATGGTTTTGTCAAAAGTAAGGTAAAAACAACAAAATAAACAATGGTTTCTAAGTAATGAGAGGGGATCCTTGGGATATGACGGGAATACGGGTTAAGCCAGATTATTGTGTACATGCTTGCGATAGCAAATTTATAGAGTAATAGTGACTAGGCTAAGCTTTATGTGGGAATAAGTTCTCTCTCGAGCAACTTACCCCGTTTCAAATGGGTTCCTCTCGGACACCCACTTGTCGCATAAAGACCAGCCTACACCTTACCCCACTAACTCTCTCAAGCTGAGTGTTTGGATATGGGACTAGGGTTCACTCTCTCGAGATGAACCTCATGTCGACCACTCCTTAGGCCATCAATCTAGTAGTTTTGGTTTCGTGACTTCTCTCTAGAGCAAGCCGAAAACACATAAATAAACTTTTATTTGCAACTACAAATTTGTTAACTTCATCCACAACTGCTAGACGAAATCACCAATAAACTACATATAATCTATCAGGAAACAAGACCCAACAACAATCTTAACCCATATTCACTAAATCACACCCTAAGAATGTGGGTTTTTAGCCACACATAGATAGAAATTTATACCTAAATGAGCTTGCATTCAAATGGGTATGAATATTGAAGTCTTGTTACAGGCCAAGAATGAAGAATCCAAGAGACCCAAGTCCAAATCCTTGGAGATGAAACCCATTTTTTCTTCAATTTTTCAAAAGCCTCTCAAACTTAGAGCAAAAATACTAAAAAGTACTATTCTATATGAAAATTATAATAATTGTTCGACTCTAAAACTACAACTCTAACTAGTATTTATAGTTTTCACAGATTTGTGTTGCATCGGGTCATTCGGCGTCGTTAGTCAGAATCGCCGATCAACCCAGAGATTCACCCTTTGGTGTAGGTCATCGCCATCTTGCCCCAGTCCTCAACATCGTCGTTCTCTGGGTCATTGGGTGACATGGTACTTCTTCGTGGAACTTCTCGTGGGTGCGCCGATTGCTCCTTTTTTCCTCTGACTTGATCCTTTCCTTCAGGGCTCAGCACACTGGAACAAAAGGTGATTATGTGATCTGTTGGTGATTTGCCAAATGGGTTCGGTGATTCACAGATCTTCATTTCTTTGTTCTTTTAGCTTCTTTTGCTCCTTTTTGCTCGATCGTGTCCATGCTTTCCCTCAAACTTCAAATACCTGAAACTCCAAGGTTTTCTTCAGATATCGAGATAAAACATGTATTTGAGGACACAATTTCTATTAAAATAATAGCCCTAAATGAGTCCAATTTGTGGACTCATCAACACCCCGAACTTAAACTTTTGCTTGTCCTCAATCAAACTCAAGTTCAGCCGTTCAAAAAGAGTGTCTCGAACAGTGCTACATGAGACTCAATCATGAATGCACACAACAAGACTCAATTTACCTATGCAAAGATCAAATATGCACTTCAAAGATTCAAGTTGTGACTCACCAATATCAATGAATCTCATGCTCACAATACTTGCTTCAAATGCAAGTTCAAGCTCAACTAAAGTGTTCAAATGCCCTCACACAATGGATGATTCCATGTTCACACCATGGTTTCATAGTTTAAAGTTTCGGATTCAGATGCAACACTCACACTCACAAAGAAGAACATAATGCATGCTTTCACCCATAGGTTTTCCCGTATTTTCCAATCAACATTTGCTTTTTAGCTCACTCAAGATCAAAAAGGTCTTTTCAAGGCTTATAATTGGCTGAGTGCAAAGGTATGGTCATTTAGTCTCAGTGACTTTCATCCTCATGAAATGTGGTTCACACAACACTTCCTTTTCTTTTCCTTCATCATTTTCATTAGTGCTCATAAGTCATTCTATTATTCACTTTCCATGGATTGTTTGGGAACCCCCTTTCATTTTTCAACTTTATTTAACAACTTTCATTTTCATTCTTTTTTCTTTTTTCTTTCTCTTCTCTCTCTCTCTCTTTATATGGAGGGGTTCCATTTTTTTCTCAAAACCATGGGTAGGAGGGACTTTCTTGCACTTCTTGACTTACCCTTTTCTTTTCACCACAAAGTTAGCTATTCAAACTAACCACAACTTCATGAGGATTATGGGTAATAGATTAAGAAAGGTCTAATTTTCATCAAGTTTTCTTCCAAGGAAAGGTAAGGCTCAAGGCGTGTTCAAGAAAGAATCACACACTCACAAGGCAGGTCACAAAAGAGGTCTATGTCAAATTGGTTCACACTAATCGAAGTTGCCGAAGATCATACCAAGAGATAGCATCACTTAGTTGACCGGACCAACAGTGCAAATTCTAGGATCTATCATGCATAGTTCACAGGTAAGCTCACCACACTAGGCATTGACACTACAAGTTAAACAAGACTCCACACTTTCGCTAGTGTGCAATGATTATTACAAGAGAATCAATTTGATACAAGGCTAGTCATAATGAGATGCAAAGAGTTCACATATTGTCTATGCAACTTCATTTGGCCTCATCGTAGACGCGCATTCATGTTCGTTCGATTGAGAGCACTATTCAAGTCATCGGTATTGATTGGAACTGAGACACAATTTTTTTGCAAAAGAACAGCCACATTCAAGAGCATATAAATGGTGGCGAAAATGTGCAAATTTTTTTGGAAGGGTTCAAAATCATTTTGCGAATTTAAGATAAAAGGGAGCCATAACCTAAACATCCACAAAAAGCAGATAAAACAATTTAACCGGAATAACCCAAATATATACAGAAAAACATAACTATCAACACAAAAGGTGTGGGCTGCACCCCACCACAATTAAAAAGTATTTGTCCTCAAATGCAAATAAAAGTATCAATAGTAAAAATATAATAAGACAGAGAGGGAGGTAAAGAAAGGTCTTGTCTATGCAGTCTCTCTCTCTGTCGGGGTCTCAGTAGCTAGTGTAGCAGTCTGTATAGGGGCATCAGTGCCTGGAATAGCCTCAGATAGAATATCGATGCTAGGTCAACTAAGAGCTGTTGTGGACATCTCAGTCAGCAATGTCGGGATCACCGGTTGCACAACTGTCTCTATAAGATCTGGCTAGTCTATGAATATGCCCTCATCTCTGCTCTCTTGTGTCTCCTAAGCATGTACTGATATCAACTCCTCGTCGATCTCTGTGTCCGACTCTATATGTAATGCACCATCCCCCTGCACATCTCCGGTGGTCTCAGGAGCATCATCATCATCTGCCCTCTCTAATAATGATGTGAAGTCAGTAGACTTAGATAGTCTATGTCCTTCCTTAAACTCGCAATCTCGACTTTTAAAGTCTTCACCTCAGAAGCCTCCCTTTGTCTGCTCTCACAAGCAATGACTCTCACTGTCAAGGCATCAACAGAAGTCTGAAGGGGCTAAGTGCTGCTATTATGGCCCTGTCGATCATCTCCGGAACAGACCTCTCCAGTCGGTTGGCTCTCACATTAGCTTAATAGGCCGACTGCCTGATCTTCAGGATCATGGCCTGAGTTATCCTGGCAGGCTGGGAGGATGAGGAAGCACCTGAAGCCTGTGAGGAAGAGGAAGAAGGAATAGGTATACCTGCGGGCTCAGAAGCCGGAGTAGGAGAAGATGCCTCTGCTGGTAATTAGTCAATATTGACCTCTACAAAAGTGTCTGCTAGAGTTGCTCTCCTCCTATCAACCTCCTCTCGAGTGAACTCGACCTCAATACCCCGGATGTCCGTGGAGGATGAAGGGATGACCTCCATATCACTCGCAGAATCCCGAGGTACTCCGGCATGCTGGCATAACTCAGTGATCAAGACCAGGAATGGTAGAGAGGTAAGTCTCTGCTTGGCTCTCATGGCCATCTTCTTCGAAGTCAGCAATCTTATGTCGATCTTCCTCCTGGCCATGATAGAACCAAGCCAAGCCGCCTTAGGATGGCAAAGAATAGACTCGTTCTGGGATGGCATGATAGTGCTGCTGATGAAGCCAAACCAGAACCTGGAGGTAATGTTCATGTCCCTCTTCTCAATGGGAGCTCCTGCATCCATCCACCTCGAGGTAGTGTCAGAAATCATCGGAGCCAACCAACCCTTCAAGTCATCTAGAGACTGAACAATTGGCAGCCCCTCGTATGGGAGTGCAAAGTGTAGCGGTCTACCTAATACAACATTAATATGCTCGCTGTGATATTCCACCTCATTGCCTCTGACCATGACTGACTTCACCGGTCAAAACTCACTTGCTTCTTCTTGTTCTTAGGCATAAACTCCCCATAAGAGGTGTCAAACTCTCTTACCCAAGAGGGAATGTAGGGGTCTCGGGGCCGTATGAATTTCTCAAATCCATGGTATCGGAGAGTTTCAAGCACATCATGATGCTTGCCTTCTAGTCCCTCCAAGGATAGTAACTTCTCCTCTATGATGGTCCATAAAACATCACCTTTCAATCTGTTTAACAACCTCGGTGGAGGAACTATAGGAAGTGCAGGAGTTACTGAGGGTGCTTGGGCTAGTACTGAGTCTGTAGTCGGAAGGGGTCGGAAGGGTGGCAGCTGAGGTAGTACTGGCGACTGTGGACTGAGATTTGTCCCGGAGCGCATCCCTTCGATTAATCAGAGGCTGTTCATCCTTTGGTTCAGAAAAACCTGGCTCAATAGCTTCTCCTTTATTTGCTATATGTTTTTTCCATTTTCCTTTATCTCTCGGTGGGAGATCTTGCTTTCTTTTCTATGAAGGACGTGATCCTCCTTCATTTATCGTAATGCCCTTTGCCTTTTTCTGAGGTGGCTCAGTTAGATTAGTCCGTACCATATCAGCAAAAGATCGCGAAGAAACTCAAATGCAAGCATATAAAACTTAATGCAGACAGACTCGCAGATCTAATCGGCGAGTCGCCATAACTCTTTGGCCAGATGAGTCAAGCTCGCCGAAGGGATTGGCTCAACAATTAAGATAAGTCAACAATTGTAAGGTCCTTTCGGCAATCATGGGTTTGTCTGCCGAAAGTTACATTGCATGAGGGTTCCAGGGGAGCAGATAGAGGGCGATAAGAATACTTTCGGCGAGTCACCGAGTACTTTCGGCGCCCTCAGACTTCTCACCGAAAATTACGGAATCAAATATCAATCAAGGCACCAAATAGTTGGCGAGAGGAGTTCATTAGGCGAACCTCCGAGTCGTTTGGCTAGCTCAACTTAGCTTGTCAATCAACCCAATGTGCCTATTTTCCACCCATCTTTTCGACTTCAATCCCGCAACTCTGAAAAATCAAATCAAAGCATGCACTCATGGAATTCAAAAGAGACCCATACTACCCTTTACCCCGGGATACTCAGATTTCTCCCGAATTTGCCGCATTTGGCCATTTGACGATATTTGATCTTAAGAGCGGCATCACTCGCTCTATCATTGATAAATGTTTTGACATTTTAGCAAAAATGTGGGCTACTTAGACTTCACCCAATCAATCTAATGATACGCAATAATGACCAACTCATTAAAAAGCACAAAGGTTCCAGGCATTTGCCAGTCAAACCATATGGGCAAGATTTCTTTCAAATTAAAACAGGCAATTAAGGATTCTAATCCTACCAGAGAGTCCCAACACACATCAGTATGATACTATTATTGCAAAAGAGTTCAAAATTTTCAACAATAAACTCGGGGTTCAGGAACAAACCTTTGATGCCGATTAAATTGCGATTGAAAACCTAGGCGGCAAAGTATTCCAACTCCGAGCACAAATCAGAAACCAAAATGCTAGTAAAGGGCTAAAATAAGGAAAATACTCTCGTCGTCTTCACGGAATTTCTTCATCTGAATGAGCGAAAAAAGAGAGCCGAACTCTCTTTGTTTCGGGATCGGAAAGGTCGGCCGATCAGGATCAAAGATGTCGCCTAGTGGCGACGAGCCCACTAGGAAGACCCACCTTTCATAACATATAAAAAAGATAGAACGAAGGGTGAATTTCTCAATTTGGCTGGAGAGGCCAGACAAGCATTGCGGTTAGACAGAGCATTCCTTAGTGTTAATTTAGAAGGTTTAAGAGTGAGTGAAAGTGAAGAATTTCAAATTTGAAGCTTCTTGGCCATTATAAATAATCCAGTTTGCGCTTATTCGGCGACGTTAGCTGCACTCACCGAGTGATCACTTGCCCACCAATTAATAAAGTTCTTTTCAGTTTCTTGGGGGTCAAGACGGCGATCTATATCGAGGTCACCGACATGGTCGGCAACAGGTCGAACTGCTTCGTAAGTCCACTGAATTTTACAGGCTCTGACTCAACCTTGAATTAAGCCAAACGGCGAGTCGAGTTGAGCTCGCAGACCTCTTCAGTGATCCACCGACTGATCGTCTTCTCGCCAATCTGCATTTTCTGAACACTTCCCGCATTTAAACCTGCACAATCAACACAACATTATTTCTAAAAGCAAAATAAAGCATTTAGAACCTTAGGTTGCCTCTCAAGAAGCGCCTTATTTAACGTTGTGGCACGACGCGAGTCTTTACTCTCTCCCCATTGGTTGGGTTGGCCCTAGTTCCACTAGGTAACCCCAATAGTTTGTTTGAGTGAATAGGAGGCATCGCATAATTCAGGAGTGTCCTGATCAACTGGATCGATCTAGAGTGAGAGCCAACCATTTGATTCAAGACTTCAAAACTCTCTGTCATTTCTCCCAACATTCGATCTTGCTCGGTCATCTTTTGGAGAATGATTTGAAGTGTGTCCTCAACACGATTGTTCTCCCTGTCTCTAGACGGCTTCCTTTCATGAGAAGGTATGTACCTCCCTTAGCTCTTGCACTTGTTTTCCACATCTGTTATTTTGGTGGACAACTCGTTCAGCTGAATTACCAGTGCGGTTAACTCGAAGTTCCTCTCGACTTCTTGGCTTGTCTCAGTCGAGTTGTCACCATTTCCCTCAGTCATGCTTAGGGTACCTACATACATCAACAAATTCAATGGAAAACAAAACTAAAAATAAAGCTAGTAAACTATGACTAATAAAAAAAATTTCTATTAATCTAAAAGTTTTCAAATAACACCACTCCCCGGCATCGGCGCCATTTTAATGTTTGCGTAATCAAGACACAACTTTTGATAGTGTCTACGATCGTATAATAATTTAGTAACCCAACCAAGGGTTGGGATCGTCCCAAGAGAGTGGTTTTGAGAGTTTATAGAAAAATGAAATTTAATTCTAACTAGTCGTAGCGAAAGCTATTAACGAGTAAAAAACATTGTAAAAATTAAAAAGGGGGACACAATGGGGGGTTTTGACACAAGTAAGGTAAAAACAGCAAAATAAACAAGGGTTTCTAAGTAATGAGAGGGGATCCTTGGGATGTGACGGGAATACGTATTAAGCCAGATTATTGGGTACACCGGTGAAAAAGGCGGACTTTGCCACTTATCAACTTATGGAAGTTTCTCATGTGTGGTTCAATCAATGGAAAAAGAGAGGGAAATTGATATGGGTCCTTTTGTTTGGGAGAAATTCAAAGGGGCTTTTCTTGATCATTTCTTTCCCCTTGAGATAAGCGAAGTAAATGTGTTTTAGTTCATCAATCTTTGACAAGGAAATATGAGTGTGGATGAGTATGCATTGAAGTTCATTTAATTGTCAATGTATGTGCTTACTATGGTTGTCGACTCTAGGGAAAGGATGAGTAAGTTTGTATCGGGTGTGTCTGAGATTGGTCAAAGAATGTCAAACCACATTGTTGATCAAGAAGATGTATATCTCTCGTTTGATGATACATGTCCAACAAATTGAAGAACAGAGGCTAAAAAAGAAGTTAGGGGAGTCAAAGAGGGCATTGACAAATGATGGTGACTTTACTCATCCTAGGTCTGGTGAACTGCGTCGTCCGCAATTTTGACAAATGTTCTCTAGTCAAGGTTCTTCAAACGTTCTGACTCCAAAATTTAACAAAGATAGGGTGGCGAACCCTAAGTCTCAAAGAGGTGGTAGTAGTAGATATTCTATTCCTGCTTTCCAAAAGAATTGCAAGAGTCACTCGGTAAAAATCGTAGCAGGTATGTATATTTTCTATGGTTTTGGGAAGAGTTGTCAAAAGGTAAAAGATTATTCCGTGCAAGCTAGCAAGATTAAGGATGGTAGACAATCACAGCCTAGTGTTTCTGGTTCAGATGGTGCTCCTCGTCATAACTGTAACGACCCGAGAGCATCCCCTAGCTGTTACATGCGTATTCGACCTCTCAGAGGTCTTATACAAGCCTTTGCATTCATTTATCGAATAGATCATAAAAATCACTAAGAATTTAAAACTTTTATTCAATAAACCATAAGACTTGAAGAGTCATCAACATTTGAAAACATCAATACGCAAGCAGAACTACAAAGTCACTTTAGCCAATCTTAGACAAGAACGTAAAACGTACTAAGGGACACGACCCTTTACAATGAGATGAAACTTAAGTGTCTAATACAATGACTAAGAAACTTCTAAACATATTCCTCAAATCTTGAGGGCACACCAAAGACTTGGAAGAGTGAAGCAATCCAAGCAACTCCAAAGCACAATCTCCTCCTAGTTACCACAACCTACACTTGTAGTAAAATAGAAGAAAGGGTACAAAACATGTACTAAGTATGAGAATATGCAAAACATGCTAAAAAGGACATTTGTTTTGAAGTTATGCTTTCATACCATTTTGATAAAATCTCATGAACCTCAACATAATAGGCACCATACAAGTCACAACCAACAATACAAAGTCATATGCTTCACAATACATCATAAACATACATAACCCATTTACCTTTACCTTCTTGCCTTGGACCTCCACTTAAGTAACCCTTAAGCAATACCTTTGTGCAACGTATGGGCAACGTCCCATACCATCACCCACACTAAGGCACCACCTTAAGGTCACACAAAGTGCACTTACCATGCTTTCCTCAACCTTCACCAATTAATCACATAAGACATATAAGCACATAAGCCAACAAGTCACTTCATAAAAGTAGAACACTCATCAATTGTCATCCTAAGACTCACCTAAGTAAGACATGGTGAGGCACCCTATACTACCTCTCCATACCACACCCAAGTGATCCTTAAGCCTACACAAGACAAGCTCCATTCACATCTCAACATAAATCGTTCATTCAACTTAATGCATTTAGATAACTTCATTCATTAATGACATAAGATCATCACATACATTCAATTCAACATAAGCACTTATATTCAATTCGTTATGACTCACTTTCACATTAGCATGCTCAAAGACCAAAACTCTCATTAATTAGCCCAATAAGACTCATTCATCATTATCATTACTAAGACACACCAAGATCTCCCTTAAATGTCTACTAGTGCAATGTCTAGATGATGTCCCATTCCACCACCTATCCTAAGTAGTACACACTTAAGAGACCGTAGTTCATTCATTCATTAGTGTTGGGGAAGAGCCTTAACCGACATAGACCATGGAGCTTGATATGGATTCCCGGTAGTAACCCTTACCGGATGAGGGATCCCCACTTGCCTAACGTAGGGTCATTCTTTTAGCCTTTACGTGGTAGAGACCACTAGCTAATCATATGTGGGCACATAGTTAAGGGATAGAAAGATTGCTTCTAAGTACCCACATCTCAACTAATGAAGGGGCACCTATCTTAAGGGTTGCTAATAAATACTCTCATCTCAACTAACGAAGAAGTATCTACCCATCTTCACATCCTCTCGGTGCTAGACATTACTCCCCCATGAAGTTTGGACATTTATTTCATTCCTTCATATAGTGATAAGGATTGCTACTTAGAACTCTCATCTGAACTCACGAAGGAGTACCTATCCTCGCCCAACATTCATTCATTAAGGAAGCTCTTGGATTCAAAGATGAGAAAAGCTTTCATCGAGGAACCCCATTCATTTGAAGGAATAATTTATGAGACTATCCTTACAATAGACCTAACTTTCATTCATTAGCATTAACTCCCATTCTTTTCATTCATTCTCACATTCTTTCATTCATCCATCACTAGGTGTGAGAGTAGGTAAACATAGTCTATCCTAACCTCACCTTCATTATAAGTCAATCAAAGAAGACAACAACTAAGCATAACACATAAAGTCTCTACACAAGGTCACCTTTCATGCTGTTAGACCATACACAAATTTACATCATATCACATTACCTTGACATAATCAACATTACTCAACACAACAATCATCCAACTTTGCCTACAAGGCCATGATCACAACATGCTTATAAAATAAACACCTCCCCACTTTTAAAGGAATCAAACCTCACAATTCTAACATCTACAACATATATATATATATATATATATATATATATATATATAATACTAGAATCCATAATCTATTCACAACT
>JAJOOR010039768.1:0-12863 GCA_036250505.1 Solanum acaule | reverse complement strand
TATAATAATGCGATGATGATTGGGTGCACTTCTCTAAGTGAGAGATAGAAATTTAAATCTTATATCTATCTTGTCTCTTTGAGTAACATTTTTCCAAGTGGTTATCGATCAGTTACACTTTTATCGTTTCAACTAATTTTTCTTTTATTTTTTTCCTTTATTCTTTCAAAAATTTCAAGTGTGTTACATTGAGAATTCCTAAAAAATTTAGCATTGTAAATTTTTATATAATTAAATCAAATGTGTATATTAAAATTTAAAACTAGTAGTATTATATATTTTGGACCTATAATTTTTAAACTTTAATGGTTCATATTACGAACTAAAGGTCAAATCAATCAAATTTATATTTAAGATACATTTTTTCGTAATCGTGCACCCATCTAGGGGAAATTCTGGATACGCCTCTGCTAACAAAGGCGACACGAACCCGAGACCTCTTACCACTCCACCATGACCCTTGTATTTACACACGACTTGTATATAAAACTTAAAAATTTCTAATGTATGCAATTTTTAAAAATATCTCTTTGATCTGTCACTACCAAACCGGCCAAAATTGTTATGAGAGTGAAATCTGAGGTGCAAGTATATCTATCAAGTGGTTTCAAAATTTAACACGATAATTAATTAGGTGCATTTGTGAGGTACAAAATGAATTTATATTTTGTTAGCTCCAACAAAACTAAAGTTATTTAGTTATTTGATCATGATGTGTAGCAATATTGGAAAAAAAAATCAACACATAGAGGGATTAAATATTGTGAAATCACAAATGAAGTGTGCACTACAACAAAAAATAGTTTTCAACTGTAATAAATATACACATTCACAAGAATACTAAAATTTTAATTTTACCAACATTAGTTAATTGTCATTGAATCCAATTTAGCTATAGGTTTTAGAGACATTTACAAAGAATTTTTATTGTCATTGAAAAAAAAACATATTCAGCGACAATTAAACTATTGATATCAATTAATTGTCGCTAAAGATAATTTTTGATATAGTGTGCTTTAAAATAAAGATACTTGCAAAAAAAATATTACGTGAATGACTCTCAAGTCATCAATACCCTTATAATATGATTAATTATTGAATATTAAAGAAACATGATGGCAATAAGTCAATAATTTATATATATCAAGTTAATATATAAATTGGTGTGCATGATCGTGACTCGTGAGGTGTGTCTCAAGCTCGGGGAAAACTATGTGTTCAATTTGTTATTTGATATTTATTTTAGGATCGTATTAATTTAGATTTACATTATAAAAATTTCTTATTGGCAACTTTGGGGTTAATGTGCTATTTATCGAAGACAATTTCATATTAGGGTTCAAATTTAAGATATTTTATTAAATGGAGATATAATTTGAAGATATTCAATAAATTTGGTTTAAACATTATTTATCTTTAAAATTTATTTAATATATAAAAATTATTTATATTAATTTAGAATCCAACAACGACAAATTCATAGTGCATTATATGCACTAATAAATTTATTAAATATTTACAAATGTTAAATCATTGTGAATTCAATTATTCTGGTATATATATTAACTTGATATTACTATCAGAATTCGTAAACTTCAATTTCTATATTCGCCTATAAAAACTCATAACTCAAGAGAGCTAGAATAAAAACATTTCTAAATTTAAATTTAATCAACGTCAGTGTTTTGTTAGGTTTCATAATTATATACTATTGTAAATTCATTTCCTCGTATCTTTGTCACTTACACGTCGATTAACGTTATCCAAACAAATTGTTACAACTTTAATTTTATCATTGATCTGAAACTATATATTTTATTTTGTTTTGGATTAAATACTTATGTGGCAATGATTCATGGAGATTATGACTTTGATTATTGGCTTCTTCTAAAAATCTATAAAATAATGCACGTTATTTTTGTTTTGGATTAAACACTACAAAGTATTTTTATTTGTTAGTATGATTTTGATTTGAAACGAAATTTTAAAAAAGCAAAGAAATTTTTTAACTTTTGTATGTTCACTACAAGAAAAAGCCTTAATTAAGACCAACATTTAAGGACGAGTCTATATTCTTGTCTCTAAAAGTATATGTATTGGGACGAGATTATATTTCGGTCCTTATCTGTATATGTTATTGTGAAGACATTAAATCCAGTCCCTAAAAAAGTTGCTAACTAGTCCCAAAATGTAATTTGAGGCATATTTTAAGGCATGAGCGGGAAAGTCTTTCTGAAAACTTTTTTTTCATCAAAATTTTAGGCGCTAAAAATGAATTCTAAAAGTAAGAAGAAAAAAACTATCTACTAAATTCTCAAAATAGAAGCTTGTCCTAAAAGTTGCCCTAATCTCTTCAGATCACCACTACAACTCATGAATGTAATCTGCCCTAATCTCAACGATGCTCTGCACCTTTAATGGATAGATGTGTCTTCTTCTTTGTGTTGTTGTTGTCTGCCCTAATCTCAACTAAATTCTTCCATTAAATTGATAAAGGTGTCTTCTTCTTCCTCGTGTTGTTGCTGCTCGATCTGGTCGAGAATCCATCAAAGCTTTGCTCGAGAGAAAACTTCAGGTGTGTTCATTCTTCTGATCGAGTTGTTGCTGCTCTGTTCGAAATAAAATCCAACACAACTTTGCTTGAGACAATATTTCAAGTGGGTTCATCTTTTGATCGAGTTGTTGTGTTTCTTTCATAAGTTATATTAATGATATTTTTTTCTTGTGTATTCAAGTTACTTTTTCTTCATCATCTTTTTTAACATTAATTAGGTTAATGATTTCATCTGTAAAAAATATTGGGTGTTGAGACTTTGTGAGCCATATACATGTATATGATTTGTAATTCAATGACTAATCTTCTTGGTTACAAGTAACTATTAGACACTCCAAGTATAAAAACATAGATGTGAAAGACTGATTTTGTTCTTGTGGAATTATAGGTTTAAGTAGGGCTTTGAAGAGCCTATTGTTTAAATCTGAAATGACTTTCTGATTCACTGTTTATAAATTTTACATATTCACAATAATGGGGTATTAATCTATTCCTCTTTTTTAAGTATTCAATGACATTTCTTTGAATATAAATATAAATTCCGAAGGTTTTTTTTGGATTGATTATTTTAAATTACTATGATGGATATCATTTAAGTCTAATTACAGATTAAGAGATTCAGTTAATTTTGAACAGAGACAAAAAAAAAAGAATAGCAGGTGATCATCTGTTACATTGAAATTCAAGTGTAATTCCAACGAAAATCTTAAGAAAAAGTCAAAGAATGTACTATTAGATGGCCATTTATTCATGAAGTACGCATCTTGGTTGCCTTCCTATAATAGTACATAATGTCCACGTCTTCAGTCTTCAAAATATGAATAGTATTTCTAAGGTTGAGGTTGCTAGTTTTTTTTATAGGAATTCATTTGAATTGAGTGATTACATTTTGTCATTAATCAGATTCATTTTCTGTTTTGGCAAAGCTTGGGTCTTGGGTCTCTGAAGGTCTTTTATGTTGTAGAAGAGCAACAAAAGTTCATGGACATATCATAAACATTTTGTTTTATCTTTAATTGAGAAACATTGTTTTGTTCTTCATGAACTAAGAATTCGATCGATTAAATTGAATGAAACTTTTTCTCCTAATCAGCTGAATAGTTGAGCACATATTTATTGGATTGTCTTTTTGCGCTTTTTTGGTTAAATTTTTCCAGCTCATCCTTGCTCTAAAAGGCTGATTTTCATTGTAATTCCAACGAAAATTTTAAGAAAAAGTCAAAGAAGGTACTATTAGATGGCCATTTATCCATGAAGTATGCATCTTGGTTGCCTTCCTATAATAGTACATAATGTCCACGTCTTCGTCTTCAAAATATGAATAGTATTTCTAAGGTTGAGGTTGCTAGTTTCTTGACTGTTGAATGTTGATCTAGTTTCTAAGGTCAGAAAAATTATTAAAGAAGTTGTGTATACAATGTTGTTGAATTAGTAGTATTAAATTTTCAGAAATCAACACGAACTTTTCACATATTTTATACAATACTTTATATATACATGAAATTTGGGTTTCTCCAGAAACTTAACATGAACTTTATACAATACTTATACAGTTGTATACATATTTCATATTGAGCGTTTTTATAAAAGAAATTGTGGATATGACATCTCTTGTCCTCCTACAATTTGATTAAAAGAAACTGACATTTTCAGATCTGATATGTGTAAACATAACAATATTATATAAAAAAGACATAAAACTAATAAATTTTGTAAAGGGCGAGAAAATCATTTCTCCACATGAAATTTTGGGCAAAATTTTGGGTAAAATTTCCAAGTCTTGAGTGAAAATTCATATATGTTGAAAAAACAAACTCATGTTATGTATGGTAAACGAAAATGTCATGTTAGATTTCGTAAATATGAGTTCAATTTCATTCACGTGCCCTTTCAACCTTTCCATCAATGTTATAATATAACCCTCTGATTCTATGATTTTTCTTGACTACGAGGCCTCACACATATAATATTGAATCTAGCTTGTTTGTGCATATAAGTGACAATGTTGCATATGTGTATACTGATCCTTATGTATCCACTATGTGATCGATATCAATATAACAAAAGAGATATTTAGTGACAATAGATTTTCCTTTTATCAGTAATATTTAGTGATTGTAGTTGAACAAGAGAAGTCATTTTACTTTGCAATAAGTGATCAGCTACTGTACTTTGCAGTTGTTATTTCAACAAGTCAGGTGGGAAGTTGCCCTCATTAAATTAGCAATATAGCTATGGAAGTGTTTGTGCTTGATGTCTGCTACTTAAAAGCACTTGCTACATTTGAGCTTTTTATGTGTAGTTTTACATCATTAGCCTAAAAGGTCCCTTGCTAAAGTACTTGTATAGAATTGATTGATCTCTTATGTATAGGTTTACATCATTAACCTAAGAGGTCCCATATGTCCTTCCTTAATTTAATGTAAAGAAAGTAGGTGAAGCAGAGTAGTAGGTGTGACCTAATGATCAATGAAGTCAGTTGAGAACGTCCATGAGATCTCACGTTCAGATCCCAACAAAAATAAAAACAACAAAATACCTAGTGTAATCCACAAGTGGAGTATGGGAAAAATAGAGTGCCTATAGACCTTACCTCTATATTGTGGAGGTAGAGAGACTATATCTAAAAGACCATTGACTCAAGTGTTGCTTAGATAAAAACAATGAGTGATTTCTTTCCATCTATCCAAGCTAGTGGAAGTACCAAGTACCTCGTGGAACTAGTTGAGATGCGAAGAAAACAAACTATGTGAAGTAAAACACTAGGTGCATGTTGTCCTTAAAAGGACAAGGTAGCTAGAAGTGATGCTTCATAGACATATGTTAATACATTACACATGCATTTCATCTCATCTATGCTTTTCACAAACCAAATCCTTTGTTCTCCCTAAACTATGTATAAACTTTGCTCTTATCATTTTCTTTCCACATTATAAGATTGTGAGAGTAAAGAATAACAATTTTTAAGGATGTTTATACGCACAACAAATCGAAACCATATCGCGAAGGTACTAAAAAAGATCCTCCAATTCTCAAGAGGATCTAGTTTCAAGTTTGCACTCGATGATTGGGACGATGATGCAAACTCATTGCCTCTTCCAAAAGATGTTAAGGAGGGACATTTTGTGGTGCATGCAGTTGATGATGGGAAACAAATGAGGTTTGTCGTTGAAGTTGAGCTATTTGGCGGATCCAGGATTTGTAAGGTTGTTAGAGCAAGCTGAGGAAGAGTTTGGTTTCGAACAAGGAGTACTTACTATCCCTTGTAGCCATAGTGACTTGGAAAAAATTCTTGAAAACAAGAACAAGAAATGATCTATCTATCCTCTTATTAATTTAAACCCCCTTTAAAAGGTTTCTTGATTATATGTTATGCTTTTTATAACGGTTGTTATCATTTTTTTCTCTCTCTATCATTTTGTTGATTGAAAGAAAATAAACGCTTTCACCTGAATAGGTAATAAGAGGATTTACTATGATGATCCGGGGGGTGGGGGGAGGGGTGGGTGCGGTCTTATCTAAATTACACATCACAAGTTACGTTTCTACCGCTCGACTAAAGGCTTGAGTATTATTTTATGTGAGATAAAATGTAAAATGAGAATATGCGTATTACCATCGTAGAGATTAAGCTATTTAAAAATAAAATGTTCTTTTAGTATACGTTGTAAAATGATATCTTCATTATTAATCACCTCAAACCATTTCATGCACAAATAATCATCGTATTAGGACTCCCGTATAATTAGGAAATTGGACTAAAATAATTGTCTAATACGTTAATATGTTTATACTCATTTTGAAAATTTTCAAAAAAACATAGTATTATTTTCATTAATTGATTTAAACAATGGATTACTTTAGTTTCGAAAAAGAGGCCCATTAGTTTAGGAAGAGTCATTCAGAAAAGTAAAACATCAAGTTTATGGATTTTGAATTATAAAATTACAACTTTAAATTTTAATGATTGAGTTTCAAAATTGAATGTTAATTGTCTATACAATTAAACAAACTCTGTAATTAAAACAAATTTTATTGAATTCGACTAAATTCTTATTCAGACTTCTATCTCCGTCCTTGTTTGGAGAGCGTTTAATTAGTTATATATGACATTTCTTTGTTCTTTTCCTCACTTTTGTGAAGAATTCCCTCTAACGTGTTGCAGGCGTGCAACATTATACAATCGGCTCAGAGAATCACTCTCGCTATTTAGCCCTTCGTTCCGCCAACAAAGAAGTCATCCTTGATGATTTCCCATTCCTTCCCTGCCGAGCCGCCTCTCTTCGCCATTCGATTCTTCCGCCTCCCCTTTCTATAACATACCGATCTATAGATTTTGTCGAGATTCTGTATATGTATTTAGAAATTCACTAAATTATAATTTGATCGTGAGCTAACTTATTTTTATCAAATATAGTATTAATTTGAGATCATTATAGAATTGCTTTGGCATAATGAGGGAATGTGGTCTTAATTAATTAAGGAGTAGTAATCTTTTCATTTAAATTTGTTTGTTTACTTTCTGTTTAGAATATTTAAAAAGGATGTTTTTTTTTTATCATTTTGAATATTAACTTTTCACCTGACATATTTAAGAACACAAAATTAAAAGATTTTTTTAATATATGTTTTACAAATTTTTAGTTCACAAGATTTAATTATTTTTATTTTACTTTCTTAAACCCTATATTAAATAAATACAAACATATTAAAACGGAAAAATTTACATAGTTTTCTACTCCCAACACAACACATGACCTTTCCTACAATTATTTATTTTAGTGTACGGACTAAGGTACAATACGGGAGTCTGGACAGCTCAACTATAGTATTGTGGTAGTGCGTTTCCACTATTATATCACTAATTAATAGTTTCATGCTCCCTCTGTTCCAATTTATGTGACACTTTTCATTTTTTGAAAGTCAAACATTTTAAGTTTGATCGAAAATTTGCGCACGGAATCTTCAATTTTTTTGAAATGAAATCCATATATTTGTAAACTACACAAAAAGTACTATAAGTCACAATAATTGATAATTCAAAATGTTTAAAAGATCTATGAAAAATTCACGGTCAAAGAACGACTTGTTTGAATCTCGAAATTCGAAAAGTGCCACATAAAATGGGACGGAGGTAGTATTAGATTTCATGTCAGATACGTCTAGATATATGTTTTTTGCTATCAGATATCATCTGTAATAGGAAAAGAGGCAAGTAAGAACATGAGGGTGGTGAGCGTGAATTACACTAGATACACACTATATATGTGTATTTGTATGTATCCAATGTGATTTCCATATATCTGGAATATCATATACATAGGAGAGTGGCGAGCGAGATGGGAGAGAGACGAGGGAGGTGAGCGAGATTTTATTTATGTACTTGAGATACTTGAGAATCCACTTAGATACAGTGTATATTGAACAAATTACACCTAATTTTGATCTTACGTATCTCGAGATACATGTATATAGACATATCTAGACGCACCAAAATTTGATAAGATTCATAATATTACAAACTAGCGTGTATCTAAGTAATTAGCTCCTAAACTGATGAGACTTGGGTATTGTATCCAAGGAAACAAACTTATTTTGTATAAATAAGTTTAAAGTATAAAGTACGTAATTAAAAGTATTTATATATAATCTATACGAATATTAAAGAAAAGGGAATGTGGGATAGGGATATGAGGGAGATGGGAATGGGATTACACGGGTGAGAGTGAAGATGAGGTTTAGTTTTTACATATGAATTTTGGGTCTTGGTGCAATTGCTTTTCTTTTAATTAATTTTTTATTTATTAAATTAGAATTAAAAAGCAATAAAACATTTTATCCATCAAAAGTTGGATTTTCGGCCATAGTAATTTTTGTGTTAATATGGTAAAAGTTTTATGATTTTCTGTTAGATAACATAGTTTTATCATTTATTTGTCTTTGATGAAAATTAAGTCATAATTATTTGACCATTTGTAAAAGATAGAAGTATCTAAAATAACCCTAAATTTGGCGCGAGATATTAGTTTCATTTTCGAATTATTGATATTTTTAGGCATACCCTTTTACATGACTAACTAAACTTAATTAATACATCCTCGATCTTGCAATATGAGTAAAATACACCCCTAAATTCTCGTCAAGTTTAGGGGGTACTTTCAACACCTACAAGAGTTTGAGACCACTTGATTTATCATGTGGCAGATTGAGGGCGTATCTAAGTTTAGTTAGTTAAGTAGAGGGATGTTTTTTTAAGGCTGTCAATAATTCAAAAACAAACTAATAATTTATGTCAAGTTCAGAAGTGTTATCTATACTTCTCTCCATAAAATTTATGCAAAAAATAGATAAAAGATAACATTAATGAGAGTACCATAAAGTTTCAAGTTGCAAGAACACACATGGAATGGACCACCCCATTGGGCTAATATTGTTAGCATCTTAGAAGTTTCAATATATATCCTTCAAATTCTTGTATAAATAGCCATCCTAAGCACTTTTTAAAAGCAAAACAAATTTATACCCTACCTTACCAAAAACATACATATTCAACAATTCTATAATGGGGAAAGAAAGAATTAGTAATTGCATGATCATACTTAAGCTTATCATGAGAAAGCTCAAGAGTACTCATCTTCAACTAATTCCCAAATATTCCAATAAACATCAATTTGATGTTGTGGAAATGGAAACTCCAAGAGCAAATAATGAAGTGGTACCAAATGATGTTAAAGAAGGACACTTTGCTATATTTTCAGTAAATCCAGAGGAAGAGCCAAAGAGGTTTATTGTGGAGCTACATTGTCTCACTAATCCATCATTCTTGAAATTATTAAAACAAGCTGAAGATGAATATGGATTCCAACAAAAGGGTGTTCTTGAAGTTCCTTGTAGCGATGCGGAATTGGAAAAGATTTTGGGGGCGTCCGCCTTACACACTGAAGATTGGATTGCTTGAATCACGAGTCTTATCATCTCATATTAATAAAAAGTGATTTTGGAAATCTAAGATTGGATATTAAGATAGTTCCTTCTATGCTAGCTAAAGCTAGGTTAAAATTTCAAACATTTTTTTCTTCATTTGGTCTAATTATTTGTCTTAGTTTTCTTTTTAATTTGTTTTAAAAAAGTCTCTTTCCTTGCTTTAGCATCTTTGTAATTTCAACGTGACATGTTTAATTAAGACCATAAAATTAAAAGATATTTTGATGTATTTGTCATATCTTTAATTTAATTCCACAAATTTTTTTAAAAAAATTACTTCCTTAAATTCCGTGCTAAATGAGAAAGTGTTATGCAACTTTCTGTATTACTAGTTACATGCAAAATGTACTAATAATATTAAGTTGTAGAGGTGTGAATCGGTCGATTCAGTTTGATTTTATGTATTGTTGGTTTGGTTTATCGATTTTTGATTTTTAAATACGTTAAATTAATAAAATATTTTTTTTATTGATTTTCGTTTTATCGATTTTGGTCTGTAACGGTTCCGTTTTCGATTTAATCAATAAGAAAATGATTATAAAATAAATATATGACTTCTCCTACAATTTGACGCGGCAAGACAACAATGTAACTTTAAACACTCATAAAATAGAAACAATAATAACTAAAATGAAAAGATAAATACAAGTGCAACACAAATAGAAATTAAGAGGAATAAGGTTCTTACTTTAGGTTTTGACGTTTTGTATAATGTGAAGCTGTGAACTCAAAGTCAGTGTGAAGTG
Organism: Solanum acaule; assembly: GCA_036250505.1. Taxonomy (NCBI): domain Eukaryota; kingdom Viridiplantae; phylum Streptophyta; class Magnoliopsida; order Solanales; family Solanaceae; genus Solanum; species Solanum acaule. The sequence goes on along the minus strand of JAJOOR010039768.1, from coordinate 2,579 downwards.
TGAATTGAAGGCTAAAAGGCAAATGTAGTAACCAATAAGATACTGAGATTAATATTTATCTAGGGGCAAAGTAATAAATTAGTACAAACTTAATGGGTTATTGATTTACCCAATAAACCAATATTAAAAAACTAAAACCAAACTGATAACTCGATAATTTTTTAAAAAAAACCATTCAAAATCCATTATCCTAATAACCTAATAGCAATAAATCAATAACATTTTCAATTTGTTTTATCGGTCGATTTGATTTTTCACACACCCAACTCAAACTATTAAAAGTCTAATATTGATCCCATTCGCAATTTTTTTTTTTAAAAAAGAGAGGGATATTTGATATCAGATACATAAAAAAAAATAGATATATAGGGATAGAGGCGAGTGAGAGAGGACCAAAAGACGAGTGAGAGTCAGCATATTTCAGATACACGTAAATTATGATTGAATACAATATATCTTAAATAAATTATACTTAATTTGATCCACATGTATTCGAGATATATGTAATTGAATACGCCAGATGCATGTATCTATAAACGATGTGAGACTCAAAAAAAAAAAGGGACAAATTAAGTAATGATTCATTAAATATTCTCTTGTCCATTAATAGGACATTGCATTTTCTGTATCCTACTGTTAGCCAACACTGTCTTATTCACATGTAAGCAATATTTTCACTATTTCTTCAAATGTTTGTAACATGATTTAATCATTTATTATTATATTTTCTCAACAATTTGATATGAATCTTACCTATTTCTTTAATATATAATCATGAAATACATGATACAACTTTTTAATTCTATTCTAAACATGGTTGAAATGAATTTAAGTTCTTATTATGCTATAGAGAATAACATAAGAACGATTAAATTAGGAATACATTTTGTTAGCTCAAAATTATTAACTAAAATTGGAAGAGTGAACTTAAGAGACGAGGATTTGTAATTGATTTGAATTTGGTGGATTATAAACGACTAAAGACTATTCGTGTATACTTATGTGGAACGAGTCTAGATAAAAAGATATAGTCAATTCTATCGTTCTTATAAATATCTAACACACAAAAATATCTGCACTTTTTAAAAAGCTCTCTTAAATATATGTTATACTTTATTTTTTTAAAATTAAGTTTAAAATAAAATTTATATTATTTTGACGATATAAATTGATATATTATAAAGTGGATAAATTAGTTCGATTTGGTTTTATTTTTGATTGGGACAAGTTAATTGTACATAAGATATGGATAGGGAACAAAAGGACCAATAATTTTAGAAATAGTACTCATTCTAGTGAACAACTTCATGTGAGTGAAACGGTCCATTTGGTGCATGCAACTATGTAATTATACCGCGTTATTTAGACATGCAACTTTTTTTTTCTTTTATGCAAGCATTAATGACTCATTTTATGACTCGCACAATTAATTTGTAAGAAAAAAATCCTTCAATATTTTCATGTAAGGTTGTAAAGAAATAGATCTTGGACCTAACGTAAGCTTATGAGAGGAGGATTGTTCAAGACCATACATATATATATATATATATATAAAGAAGACTATTTATTCTTTTTATATTTTTCATCTGTCCAACAATAGTTGTACACTATTGACTTGACATATACCTTAAGAAACAATAAATAACAGGAGTAATATTACTATATTACCCCCTTTGAATATATTAAATTTAATGCTTTGGAAAATGTATTAGATGTTGAATAGTATTTAATACCAAGGGTAAATCACAATAACATAAATTATCTCTTGATTTTCCAAACTGAATAAATATTGTTGGCAACTATTTTAAAATAGTGGACAAATAAAAATGGACATGGAAAATATATATAATGTGAGACTCAATAACCCACCTTTACGTCCGAATCTGAACATCTAAAATGTGAACAATTTAATATAAAAGCTCACCATCAATAAACAATAATTGAGATAAATCTTATTTTAATCATGAGAAATGACTGGTTAATATTTATCTTTAGCTCATTTAATTCCTTAATTATATTCCCAATAAAATCAAAATTGTCAAATCAGTAAATGCTTTACCACTGTGTATGTATCATTTTTCCTATACATACACAGTGGTAGAAGAATAAATGCTTTTCTGCTGTATTTGATTTCCATTCAACCGGACACAGCACTATTTGATTTTCCAAATACTATAAGATTAGTCTATTCGTTTCAAAATTAGTGGTGTTTCCATCTTCTTATTTTGTTTTAAAAGAGAAATATTTTTGAATTTAGCGTAAATTATTAATTTTATTTGTAAAGAATTTTTTTTATAAATAAATGATATTATTTAAAAATATGCGGTGTATGTTATTCACTAGAGTTCATTAAGGGTCTGTTTGGAAAGCCACTTGGTAATTGGAATTGGTGTAATTACTAGGGTAGTAATTACCAGCCTAGTAATTACACTGTCTAGTAATTACACTGACATGTTTGGTTGCCACAGTGTAATTACATTGTAATTACACATGTCCTGTTTGGATGTCACAGTGTAATTACACATGTTCTGTTTGGATGCACAATTGCAATCATAAAATTATAATAAATTTTAAAAATA
>JAJOOR010039767.1:0-10722 GCA_036250505.1 Solanum acaule | reverse complement strand
CTTAAAAATTGTGCCCCTTCCCGTCTTAGTTCGCCCTTTGCAGCCTGACAGTGCTTCATATTTTGGGCATAACTTTTTACTCCAAGGTCGGAATTGGGAAAATTCGGTGGCGTTGGAAAGAGGACTCAAAGACCTTTCATAGGATAGGTAATGGCCCACCTAATTCGTTTTGAGCTAAAAGATATGACCATTTAAAGTTGACCCTTACAACTCACTAGTTCAAATGACTAGTTTCCGGACATCACTGTCATTTCTCATCATTTCATCAAGTTCTCAACTCCAAACTCACATGTGAGGCTCTAGTTTCACTAGTTCGTTTTTAGGATCGTTACACATATCCTCATACTAAGTACGTGTGTTGTACTAACCCCTTTCTTCTAATTTACTACAAGTGTAGGTTGTGGTAACTAGGAGGAGGTTGTTCTTTGGAGTTGCTTGGATTGCTTCACTCTTCCAAGTCTTTGGTATGTCCTCAAGATTCGAGGACTATGTTTAGAAGTCTCTTAGTCATTGTAATAGACAGTTAAGTTTCATTTCATTTGTAAAGGATCGTGTCCCTTCGTACGTTTTAAGTTCTTGTCTAAGATTGGCTAAAGAGACTTAGAGTTCCGCTTGCGTATTGATGTTTTCAAATGTTGATGACTCTTGAAGTCTTATGGTTTTATTGAATAAAAGATTTGAATTCTTAGTGATTTTTATGATCTATGCGATGAATGAATGCTAAGGCTTGTATAAGATCTCCGAGAGGTCGAATACGCATGTAACGGCTATGGGGTACTCTCGGGTCGTTACAATAACATCAGTAGTAGACACCATATGAATATCACTTGGGTATTTCATGGATTTACAAATATTAAAGGTTACTTCATCTTCGTTCACCCAAAACTTCAATATTCCACTTTCAACATCTACCAATGCTCTCCCGGTTGCCAAGAATGGCCTTCCCAAAATAATGGGAATTTCGGCATCTATTTCACAATCTAAAATCACAAAATCAGCCGAAAAAATGAACCGTTTGACCTTTACGAAGATGTCATAAAGTATCCCCACATGATGTTTGATTGAACGGTCTGCCATCAGGAGTCTCATTGTGGTTGTTTTCGGTTCAACCAACCCAAGTTTTTTTTATATGGCATAGGGCATTAAGTTGATGCTTGCTCCCAAATCGCATAAAGATTTAGCGAATCGGAGCATGCCTATGGTGCAAGGAATAGTGAATGCCCTGGGATCTTTTCTCTTTTTTATCAGCTCCTTAGTCATAATTGCACTACGACTATGGGAAATTTCAATTGTCTCAAAATCCAAACTCCTCTTATTTGTGACAAATTCCTTCATGAACTTGGCGTATCCCGACATTTCCAATAATGCTTCTACATGGGGGAGGTTGATTGATAGTGTCTTGAACACTGCTAAGAACTTCTTGAACTTCTCATCTTCATTTTTCTTCTTTAATCGTTGGGAAAATGGTGGAGGTATTTTGGGTAAGGGTTGCATAACTTTTGTAATTTGGATGTGTTGGTCCACTTTCTTTTGTTGTTCTTTGGCAAGGTTTTGATGAACAAGCAACTCTTGTTCCTCCATGCCTTCACCTTCTTCATGCTTCTGAGCATCTTCATTTCCCATCACATTACCTATTGGCACCTTTCCGCTATGAGTAACTACCGCCAACCCTTTATCGTCACATTCCCTTGTTAACTTTGGTTTCAACTAAGCTGATAATAAACTCAATTGTCCTTCAAGTGTCTTGATAGCGTCAACATGAGAGTTCACTTTACTGTTCAATGATGAAAAGTGATCTTTCATCCCTTTCAACAAATCATCCGAACCTTCAACTTTGTCAAGTATGCGTGACAACAAGTCATTCACCCGAGGTCTGAATGCATTCCCTTTTGATTTTAGGCTTTCACTTGAGTGAGTATGGTTCTACTCATAATCATCTGCCCTTCTCCAATAATCATTTTGCTTAGCCCAATCTTGATAGTATCACCTTTGTTCTTCTCCCTTATGATAGTTCCAACCTTGATTTCCGCCTCGCTGTAGATAGCGTGAGTGGAAACACTCCTTGTATCTCTTGGAGTTCCAACCTTGATTCTCCCCCAGCCTTGAGTAACCGGAAGAAGAACTCTTCTCAACTCTAAACACTCCACATGTCCCCTTCATGTGCTCTTGTAGACTTTCCATTTGGGTCAACATCTTCTTGATGTTCTCATCTCTCTCTCTCTTTATCAAGTTGCTCTTGCGTTAATCGAAAATGAAATGGAGAGACTTGATCCTCTTGGGTGTACCATGCTTGGTTTATCCTAGTCATGTCACCTAGAAGAAACGAAGCTACCTCAAATGGTTGTAACATTATTCCTCCTCGTACCAATTGATCAGCACCTCCTTTATTAACCGAATCTAAACTTCGGTAGAAATATTGAAGTAAAAAATCATTTGGTAGCCCATGAGTTGGGCATTTAAGTAGGAGCTTCTTGACTCTCACCCACGTTTCATGGATGGGTTCCCCCTCCTGTCGCTTGAAACTTTGAATTTTGTCTCTAAGTTTCATCATCCTTGATGGAGGAAATAATCTTGTGTTAAATGCTATAACCAGCTCCTCCCATGATGTGATGGAATTGTTTGGTAACTCAGCAAACCATTTATTAGCTTCTCCTATTAAGGACAAAGAAAATAACCGCAGTCGAATTGACTCTTGACACACATATTTGAATGAAAAAGGGCTGCAAACCTCAGTAAAGTTTCTCGCATGCTCATGCGGGTCTTCATGATCTAGCCCTCCATATAGTCCCCTCATTTGGAGAAGATGAAGAGTTGTGCTAGTGACTTCAAACATCGCATTCTCATCAGTCTGTGGGATGCAAATTGCACCCATCATATCCGAGTGAGCTGGGTTGTAGACACTATTGATATCGTCTATTCCCTCTGGATGACCTACTTGGCTGTTATTCATCTCTTCCTCACTCATGTTCACTTCTAAGTAGTCCAACCAATACTCACAGAAAGCAGCCGAAACTACTTCAACTACAGCCAATGAATTTGAGAATGTCAAATCTTCAATCAAAGAATTCTAAGTAATGCTACTCCCCGGCAGCGACGCCATTTTTATTAATGTATCAAGGCATTTCATCCAATACTAAATTCCAACGATCGTTTGTCAGTATAATAACCCAACTACGTGAGTTGGAGTCGATCCCAGAGGGAGTAGTACTTCCTTCAAATTCAATAATAAAAATATGATGACAATCTCTTCAATCAAAATAATCCTTGCACAATTAATGTTCAATTCTCAAATTTCAGGTTTTAACTACCAATCCAAATTTACATTTCAACACACGCAATCAAATATTATAGTAAATCTTGGAGAATTTATTAGCCAATTATTGAATCTCAACGACATGAATGAACTTTATTGCTTATAATAGGATAATTTGTTGTGGGTAGGTCGAACCATATATAAAGTAACTTTCTCTCGAACAATTACCTTTTCTATGTTGAATTCGCTCAAACTTCAACACCAATCGGAAGAGGCCCAGCTCTTTACCCTCATCAAATCCACTCTCTCGAGCTGGATACAAAGGAAGGGTCACTTGTTTCACTCTCTCGAGCTGAAACTAAGGAAACCCACTACTAAGGACGCTAAGATTGCCATCTTGGTTCCACACCTCTCTCTCGAGCAAGTGCAGAACACTGAAATTGATACACTAAATAGCGCAATTCAACCTCAAAACAGAGTAACAACTTAGACCCACTTCAAATTAACACCATTCTTCGCAACTAACAAACACCCACTAAGTAAATTCAACAATTGGCTTCATTATCAAAACCCCAAGTAAAGGGTTTTAGCCACTCATCTCAAAAATCAAAAGATCAAAATCAATTATCACCCCCATAGTTGGGGTACAAAATGAGAATTATAGATGAAAAGCAATTGATAATCTTCTCTCTTACAAAATCTCTCTCAAAATCTTGCTAAAATAACACACTAAACCCATTGGTAGTCTTTTCTCTCTAAGTAATTCCTTCCTCACTTTCTGAATGAATTTCTCTCTCCAGCCAAAATTAATTTAAACAAGTCTAAAGTGTCACTGCTCAGGGCTACTTGGCGAAGTAAGTCGCGTATCGTTGACGGATCAGCGAATTGCCGATTGCTCTTCATCTCGCCTTCATTTTTTGCTTTTTCTTGGTCTGGCTACTGTGCCTTTAGGTAATCTATGTCGGGATCACCGAATGAATCTGCAATTTGCCATTTATCATTTTATCTCGCCCATCAGCACTTGCTTGAATATTTTTTCATACTTTTGCCACCTGGTTGTCCTTCGCCGACTAGATTGGTGATACGCCTTATATAGTTGTTGCTCACCGAATTCACCCCCATTTTAGCTCCGACATTCTATAACTTTAGGTGGTATCTTAGCGATTTGCCAAATGATATTAGTGATTCGCCGAATGAGATCATCAATCATTAGGTCTTCATTTCTTCATTCCTTTAGCTTTCTTTGTTCCTTTTGGCCCAATAGTGTCCATGCTTTGTCTCTAACTCCAAATACCTGAAACTCAAGGGTTTTCATCAGTTATTGAGACAAAATATGCATTTGAGGACACTAAATCTATCAAAATAAATCCCTAAAAGCATCATATACTCTAACTCATCCTCTATCATGAAATCTACACAAACTTATCACTTCTAAGTCTAACGATAAGGAAAAACTCCTCATTAATGAATTACTGGGTGTATGAGTACAATAACATAATTTACCTCATCAATGTCTCCCTTTCTTAAATTATTGAATCTCTACATGCATTCTTCTAACTTTGGGCACTTTTTCTACTAGTACGTATAATTTTATACTCATACTATCTTTTGGAGTGGAAATACTACACAAGCTCTAAAACACATTTTCTCATAAGGGTCTCAATTGGAACAAGGTTTAGAGAATGGAGTTCATCTCGATTTTAGCTTGAACGCACGATTCATATGAATAGGAGTGCATTCTTTCGAAACACAACACTTAAATTCACTCATGGGAATTCTCTGAAACCCATCTGCAGTCTCATGATTTTCTTAAGATTTTTGTTGAGAGTTAATCATCGATAAGGATCTGACTTTGCTTTGTAACTACCTTAAGTATCACGGGTAGTCAAATGAATTTGAGAAATACACGAGTTTGAATGAGTTCCTTATAACACAACTATATTGCACAATTTAGAGTATGAAAGAAGGAAAACAATTCTTAAATGTCTATAGTCCCTCATTTAAATAAGTGGGGCCCTCATAACCATAAATAAGGTCCTACCGACACGGCTTCATAGACACCCTAGGACCCTTGAACTCTATGCTCTGATATCAAGTTTTTCATGACCCAAGCCTACACCTTGGACGTGGCCGGCACTCCAGATCCATTGCTGGTCCCCAAGAGAACCCTCACTCTGATCAGATGCTTGACCAGTTATCAGAAATAGGGTGGTACTATTTTTCGGATGGGTACTCTGGCTACAACCAAATAATCTCTATTGCGCCGAAAGATCAAGAGAAAACCAATTTTACTTGCCCTTATGGAACTTTTGCATTCAAAAGAATGCCATTCGGGATATGTAATGCCACAACAACATTTCAGCGTTTCATTATATCTATTTTTGCAGATATGGTCGAAGACTCTATGGAGGTATTCATGGACGACTTCTCAGTCATAGGGGATACGTTTGAAGAATGCTTGACTCACTTAGGATAGGTACTCCAAAGATGCGTCGAAACGAATCTGGTTCTGAATTGGGAGAAATGTCACTTTATGGTAAAAGAAGGTATTGTTCTTGGGCATAAGGTGTCACAAAAGGGGCTGGAAGTTGACAAGGCAAAAATTGAGTTCATTGAGAAATTACCCCCGCCGATTTTAGTAAAGGGTGTTCGTAGCTTCTTGGGGCACGTAGGATTTTACAGAAGGGTCATTAAAGACTTCTCAAAGATTGCACTCCCATTATGCAAACTCTTAGAGAATGAAGTGACATTGCATTTTAATTATGCCTGCCTGGCTACATTTCAGTGTTTGAAAGAGAAACTAATATCCACTTAGATCATCATCTACCCTAATTGGATCGAATCTTTTGAGTTAGAATGTGATGCCAGCGGTATGGCACTGGGAGTTGTATTGGGGCAGAATCGTAACAAATTGTTTCACCCAATCTACTATGCAAGTAAAACTCTAAATAGTGCCCAACAAAATTATACGGTCACCGAACAAGAGTTGCTTGCAGTAGTCTATGCATTTGAAAAATTCGTAGCGTACTTGCTAGGCACCAAAGTAATCATACACACTGATCATGCTGGACTCTGTTATTTGATGCCAAAGAAAGATGCAAAACCACGATTGATTAGGTGGGTACTGCTATTACAAGAATTTGATTTCGAGGTGAAAGATCAAAAAGGATTCGAAAATCAAGTGGCTGATCATTTATCAAGGATGGAAGCAAGGGAGAATGTCGAGCATGAGGTTGACATAGATGACTCTTTCCCAGATGAACGAGTGTTTGCAATATCCCTCAAACATAAACCACGGTATGTAGATTTTGCAAATTACATTGTGTGTGGGCTGATAACGAATGAGTTGACCTTTTACCAACATAAAAGATTCTTGTTCGATGTTAAAAAGTACTTTTGGGATGAGCCATACTTATTTCGAGAGTGTGTTGACCATGTCATCAGAAGGTGTGTTCCAAATGAAGAAGTGGTAGAAATTCTCCATGCTTTCCATATATCTCCAGTTGCAGGTCACCATGGTGGTGTTCGCACCGCAGCTACAGTTCTCCAAAGCGGATATTACTGGCCGTCCCTCTACAAGGATGCGCATGAGTTTGGAAAGAAATGCTCTAAATGTAAGCAGCAAGGCAGAGTGTCTAGAAGATATGAATTACCTCTCACTCCTATTTAGAGGTTGAGCTATTTGATGTATGGGGGATAGATTTCATGGGCCCATTTGTGAGCTCGTTTGGAAATAAATATATCTTAGTGGCTATAGATTATGTTTCCAAATGGGTGGAAGCGATCGCACTTCCAAACAACTAAGGAAAAAGCGTTGTCCAATTCCTAAAACGATACATCTTTGCATGATTTGGCACTCCGAGAGAAATCATAAGCGATGAGGGATCCCACTTTTGTAATAAGTGGTTCTCAATGGTACTGAACAAATATGGGGTGAAACACAAAGTGACAACCCCATATCATCCCCAAACAAGTGGCCAAGTCGAAGTGTCGAATCGGGAAATCAAAAGCATCTTGGCGAAGACAGTAAATGTCAATAAAACTGATTTGTCTAGGAAACTTGATGATGCACTATGGGCATATCAGACTGCATACAAAACACCTATCGGGATGTCTCCATATCGGCTGGTTTATGGTAAGGCTTGTCAACTACCTATTAAGTTAGAGCACAAAGCATTGTGGGCATTGAAAGCTTTAAATTTGGACCGGTCAAAAACTTCAAGGGAGAGAGCAGAGCATCTGAACGAATTAGATGAATTTAGACTCAAATCATATGAAAGTTCAGCCATCTATAAAGAGAAGATGAAGAAATGGCATGATGCTTGGATACTCAAGCGAGACTTCAAGGTAGGAGATTGGGTTCTGCTACACAACTCGCGACTTAGACTCTTCCCCGGAAAGCTAAAATCCAAATGGTCTGGACCGTTAAGAGTAACGCAAGTGTTCATCAATGGTGCCATAGAAGTTGAAGATCAGAAAGGACCTCCGTTTACAGTGAACGGTCAGCGTCTGAAATTGTATCTAGGAGATTGTCAAGAGATTTCATTTGTTGAAGTAGTATATTTGGAGGATGCCTGAAGGTTTTGTTGCATCGTGTAGCGACGTTAACTAAGGCGCTGTTTGGGAGGCAACCTAAAATCTCTTTAATTGCTTAATTTTTATTATCAGTACTTATTTCTTGGTAATAAAATGGTATGTTGTTTGTGCAGGTAAAAGTACTAAAATGAATGAAGAATGGCAAACAATAGATTATATCGGCGAGTCACCGAAGGGGTTGGTGAATCCGACCTTATCCACCATTTGATTCAGGACCTCGTAAAAACTGAAGACTGTTAAACTTGGTGAGATTTGGAGATTATTTGCGAATCACCGACAAGTTCGTCGACCTCGATGAAAATAGCCGTTTGGATCTTTACAATGACTGAAGATTCTGTAAAACTCGGCGAGTTGAGTGCTCACTCAGTGAATCGCCAAGAGATTCTGTGATTATAACTAATATCACCAACTGGATGAAAAGCTGGACCGATGCTATGACAGATGGAGCAACTGCATAACCAGGATCACTTCTTCACCTCTCTGTTTGTCTTACTTACATTTAGTTTTGGATACTTTTACTTGCATTTGAGGACAAATTGCTTTTTATTTGTGGTGGGGGTGAAGGCTCACCATTTTGTTTGCATGATATCAATATTCGTGTTTTGTGTACATTTGGGTTGTTTTGTCCTAAATTGTGTTAATTATTTCTTTGCGATTGTTTGAGCTTATGGCTCTCTTCTGGGTTTTATTTCTTTTGAACCTTCCAGATTGTTTTTTGATTTTTTCGCACATTTTTTCCACCCATCGTGAAGTGAATATGGCTGTTCTTTTGCAAAAAAATTTAAGTCTCGGTTTCGATCAATACCGATGACTTGAATAGTGCTCTCAATTGAACGAACATAAATGTACGGCTACGATGAGGCCAAATGAAGTTGCATAGATAATATGTGAACTCTTTGCATCTCGTTGTGATTAGCCATTTATCGAATTGATTTTCTTGTAATGACTGTTGCACACTAGCGAAATTTTGTAGTCTTGTTTGACTTAAGTGTTGATGCCTTGTGTGATTAGCTTTCTTTGAACCATACATGAATAAACCTAGAAATTTCATTGTTAGTCTGATTGATTTAGAAAGGTGTCCTCTTGAAATGATCTTGGGCGACTTTAAAGAGTGTGAGCCAAATTTGACATACACCTCTTTTGTGGCCTACCCGTGAGTGTGTGAAACTCTTTTGAACACCCTTTGAGGCTTACCTTTATTTGGAAGAAACTTGATAAACCCTAGACCTTACTTGACTCACTACCTATAATCCTCTTGAGTTGTGGTTTAGTGAATAACCAACTTCAGCCAAAAGCCTAAGTTGGGGGTGTGGTGAAAAGGAAAAAGAGAAGTCAAGAAGTGCAGGAAAGAGTCCCCTCTAACCCATGGTATTGCATAAGTGGAAACCTCTTCAATTCAATTCAAAATAAAAATAAAAATATGGAATAAAGTACGAAGGAAATAGGGTTTCCAAGGAATCCATGACGGTGAATAAAAAGGTGACTTAGAAGCACTAGAAAAAGATTTTTAAAGGAAAAGAAGGGAATACCTTGAGAATACCGCATCTCAGGAGGAAAACGTCACTGAGCCTAAATGACTATACCTTTGCACTCATCCCCATTACAAGCCTTAGAAAGACCTTTTTGATCTTGAGTAAACCGAATTGAAAGTCGATTGGAAAATAAGGGCAAACCTATGGGTGAAAACATGCATTGTGTTCCTCTTTTTGAGTGTGAGCGTTGCATTTGATTCGTGATCTTAAATTTATTAACCTCTGTGTGTGACTATGGAATCATTCCTCATGTGAGGGCATTTAGATACTTTTTTTGACCCTGCACTTGCACAAGTAGCAAGTATAGCGAGCATGAGAACCTTTGGTAATGGTGTGTCACAACTTGATTCATTAAGTACACAGTTGATCTTTGCATAAATAATTTGAGTCTTGTTGTGTATATTCATGATTGAGTCTTGTGTACCACTGTTTAAGACACCCTTTTTTAAACGACTGAACTTGAGTTTGCTTGAGGACAAGCAAAATTTTAAGTTGGGGGTGTTGATGAGTCCATGAATTGGACTCATTTAGGGATTTATTTTGATAGAAATAGTGTTCTCAAATGCTTATTTTGTCTAAATATCTAATGAAAACTCTTAAATTTCAGGTATTTGAAGTTTTAATGAAAACATGAACACTAAGGCACAAAAAGGAACAAAAAGGCTGAAAAGAAGAAGAAGTTGATTCCTGAGCATTGCCAAGTACACTTGTCGATTCGCCGTGGGATTAATTCCGCCCTTTGTTCCAGTACGCAAAGCTCTGAAGGAGAAGGATCAAAAAGGCGATAAAAGGAGCAGTCGGTGCTTTGCCGAACATTTTTGCGAAGTAGCACTATACTGCCCATTGGTCCAGAACGTGAAGATGCTGAAGGCAAGCATGTAACAACAATGAAAGAGAAAAAGGGCGAGTCACCGAGTCATTCGGCGACATTGACTAACTTCGCCGAAAGATCCGCCAGTGCTATTTTCTAAAGTCTATAAACACTAAATTTGTTATTAATTTTAGAAGAGTCGAACATTTATTTTATTTTCCATAATAGAATAGTACTTTTTGGATATTTTCTCTCAAGTTTGGAGAGAGTTTTTGGGAGACTTGAAGAAATAAGGGTTTCATCTTCCCCAAGTTGGAACTGGGTCTTCTCCATTCTTCTTCCTTTGCTTAAATCAAGGTTTAATTTCTTATACCCATTTGATTTCACTATCATTTTAGGTGTATTTTGTTATTTCTTGTTGTGTGGCTAAAACCCCATTCTTGGGGTGTGATTTAGCAAATATGTGTTGATATTATTGTTGGGTCTTGCTTGCTGATAGGCTAGATGTAGTTTAATGGTGATTTCACCTA
>JAJOOR010039765.1:0-10360 GCA_036250505.1 Solanum acaule | reverse complement strand
CGGCTAACAACCCCCCCCCCCCCCCCTTATTTGATATTAATCATCAAAACTTTGCAATTTATTTTAATGTTGAGAAACTTTTACTTCTACAAAAGATTAGGCCACATTGTTACTTCTTAATTGAATTCTCTACCGTATCACTCCCTGTGGTATCGACCCCAACTCTTAGTTACGTTCATACTTGTTAGCAACCACCTACACTTAGAGTTGGATGAAGTGTAGTTGAGCGTTATCAACACCACTTTGTTGGGAAAGGCAAGCACAAAATAAATGTGCATGATAGGCCCATAGAGGAAGAACCCAAGTCCAAACTTTCCCTTTCTATTAGAACTAAGAGAAGACAATATAATGCAAGAAAACACTACTTGGGGCAGTAAACAAATCAACCAAGCAAGAAAAATAAATCAACACACGACACCAAATTTAACGTGGAAAACCTCTTCGGTGTGAAGAGTAAAAACCACAAGGCCAAAGGTCCACTAAAACGAACAAGATTACAAAAGTGTTCTCCAAAATGACCACCAACAAAGTTCCAAACAATGCGCAAACCAACTACAAGCACCAATAACAAGAGAAATAAAAGGAGTGAAATCACCTATTACGCAACTACTGTTCATGAGAAAAAATCTGGAGCTACATGACTCTAAATCACCCTATCTTAGTTCCCAATCAATGATTAAGTTGAAAGAAACAAGCTGTCCAAAAATCAACTCAATCAAACAAGAAACAAAATGGGAATCACAATTTGAAATTGAATGCTAGGGCTTGTGCGAAAATCTGCACTCTCACTTTTCTCTCTTGCTGCTGATCAAACTCTTGTGATTCTTCAAAATAAGAACTAAAAGAAAGTCTTACATATGCACCATAATATTGGACTTATGGGCAAAGTAGGCTAATCCAAATTGGGCTTAAATTTATCCATAAAGGAAAGGAAAGAGACCCAAAACCTTGAAATTTTATTTATCCACATAGGAAGGGAAAAAGACCAAAAACCCAACAACCACAAGGATCAGGCCTCAGCTAAAGAAAAGAAAACATGATCCTGTTAATTATGTAACCTATACATGAGTTCTTTACTGCTATGTTCTCTCTTTGAGGCTATACATGGATTCCTTTAAAGTGTTTCCAGTTCCCCGGAGTGCACTATGATGCCTGTCTATGCTTCAATACCTTCTTTGATCCAGTAACAATGACGGAATAAGTGGTTAATTAGCTGTATCCTATAAATGTTTATCACATAAGCAACAAATGTCCTCATCAATTGGTATATTCATTATGTGCATTCTTTCACTAGTAAGGAGCCTGTTCTGTGCCGAAAGCCATACAATAACTTTGTGGTTTGGCTGGGAGACTGCATTTCATACTAGCTCAACAATAGGAAGCCTTTTCTATTCACCTAGCAAATCTAAGTATCTTACTATAATACAATAGTTTCCTTTGAGAGTGAGTTTGTACCTGTCACTTACATACAATTTTTTCAAAGAGTGCTTTATCACTTACTAATATATATTGCTTACAATTCTATCACGAAACTGTTCTTTTGATATTTATTATATATAGGTCCAAGTTTATAAGACTTTTGGCAATTGATATTTATCATATCTATTGTTTAGTGTTTTTTACCTTTCATGGTGATTCAATTCGATAGAAGAAAAATTTATAAGTAAATGAAGGAAGCATTTTGATAGAAAAGATACTTAATAGGATAAAACCATATGGAAATCTCAGCAGATATTTCATCAACCAAAATAATAGTTAGGCATAGGCAACATATTAATTGTATGATTCATTCGCATTTTATACTAGATGACATTCTATTTTTGTGTCATTATTTCTCCAATACTCTTAGGAATCTCCTCCAAATCATACAACCGATGAGGTATTAGTTGCTCAAGCATAGGAAAATTATCACTACCTGCTTCCCACCTTTGCAGAGCTTCGGCTAATTTTTGTAGGTATTTTAATTTGTGAAACACAACATCATCATCTAGTTTCCAAATTGTTCCCTTGAATTCATAATGCCCTTTGAGCACCTCAAGATTCGGTAAATTAGCCAGAAATTTCATATCTTCCCTTGGTATACAAGCATATGATAATTTCAGTTGCTTGAGATTAGGAGGGACCTTATCCCCAGAGAAAATCATCCGGTCAATGGTAGTTTCTGTTACTATGTTTAGTGACTCCAGCTCATCTAGAAGATGATTGACAAAATCAAGAATGTCATCAAGAAAGTCTAGTGTACCCAACTCCACCAGAAGAATTAGAGAATCAATAATTGCAAACCAGCCAGGATGCCCAGAATCATCTAAAATCTTTAGCTTTTTTAGATTGGGAGTTCTTCTTATGATTTCCATAACAAAAGGAGAGTTATCGAGATGAAGTGTTTGCAAGCTATTGAGAAACAAAGGTAGTTCTGCTTCAAGGCCATTCAATATCTAGATGTCTTATCTCTGTCATTGTCCAGATATCTAGTGGGTACTTCAACTTTGCCTCTTCAGCCCTTGCAAGATTTCTCAATTTAGCTAGTGAAACAACTCCCTTAAATCTTGCAGCAACATATTTCAAATGTTCAAGTTGAGGTATTACACAAGAGAAATCGTATTCAATTGATAATACATCCAACACCTTAAGAAACTTGAACCGTGGAAAAATGGAACGTGTGATACCAATGCTATGCCTTCTAAATAAATTAATTGTGGTGAAATAAAGGTGAGGGTTATACTTGTAATACCACTTCTATGCCTTGTAGGATAAACTTACTTCTCTTGAATTTCCAATGGAAAGATTACTCGGCATTGATCATCTATGGCTTCTGAGGTCACGGTGACATTCCCATTCATGATATGCACAACATATTTAGTATGAGCTTCACTTAGGAGTTAGTGAAGAAAATCATAAATTATGCATGTTTTCATCCTTCCATTAGCCCTTTGCTTACCGGTCAAAATTAGACTTTGATCAATCAATTCTTCTAGATACTCCTCTGCCACCACTTCTGACCTTTTATTGTTTCTTGCCTTTACGAATTTTCTGAGCAATCCATAGCCTAATCAACTTGGAAACATCAATCTCATATCTTCAAGAAAACCTCAAACATAGAGAAAACATGCCTTTAAATATTGCGGCAAGTAATTATAGCTCAAAGAAAGAATTGATTGGCACTGTTCAGATACAGTACCAAAGAATGAGTTAAGATTTTCCTCAACCGTCTTCCAATTATCATGTGTTGTGTCCATTTTTCCAAGAAGTCCAACAACATTACAACCGAGAGAGGTAATCCTCGACATTGTTGTACAATATGCTTCCCCATTTCTTCTAGGTGAGTGATGAAGGTTGCTATTTTTGTATGTGATGCTAAGTGTTGTCATGTTAGTACTTTTGACTTGATATTTTTGTTATAACTTTTGAATTAATTTTAATACAAAGTTCAAGAATGTAGAAGATATTTTAATATGTGGTGGAGGTTGATTTAAGCACAAAATAGGGAGTCAATTTCCAGGATTTAGGGGATTTGACACCACTTTATGTATATGTAAATGTAGTAAGCTTTTGCTGAATGAAATGATATGCTCCCTTTCTCCAAATTATCTCTCCATTATCATATTTGTCTTCTCTGTCTCTCCTTCAATTAGCATCAGAGCTAAATTGATTTTCAGGGACTGTTATGAGAGAGAAAAACACAACAAGATCACCTACCAAGTTTAACTTGTCTAGGTCTCTTTTTTGTTCAATTTCCTTTCACATTGCCTCTAGCAGCTCTCCCCTTTCACCCCTATCTTTAATGCTGAGAACTACCAAGTTTGGGCAGTGAAGATGAAAACATACTTGAAGTGTATTGGATTATGAAAGTATGTTGAGGAAGACGGTGCTTCAGAACCTTTGAGAGCAAACCCAACTCTTCAGTAGATTAGAAGCCATGAAGAAGAGATCACAAAAGGTCCAAAAGCCCTGTCTTTCATTAACTCAGCTGTCTCAGATTCAATTTTTAACAGGATCATGACATGTGAATCTGCCAAAGAAGCTTGGGATATGCTGAAGCAAGAATTCCAAGGGAGTAATAGGACGAGGCAAATGCAAATATTGAATCTACGAAAAGAATTTGAGAAGTTAAGAATTAGGGGGAAAAGTAGAAGAGTAGAGGATTGTTGAGAAGGTGATGGTGATACCTCCAGAAATGTTTAAAGAAAAAATCTCCTTAATTGAAGATACTTGGGATATGTCTCGTGTCACGTTGAATGAACTATCCAATGCTTCTCTAGCTATGGAGAAAAGGAAAGCTTTTAGAGAGGAAGAGAGTATTAGTGAAATCACTCTTGTGGTTGTTCAAAGATCTAAAGCTTAGTTGGATGGTGAATCAAAAAGACAACAAAATGGAAGACATGGTAAGGAGAAGAAGTAGCAATATAACAACCGGGGAGATATAGAAGATCCAAGTATCCACCTTATCCCTATTCTTAAAATACCAATCATACAAACAAGTTTTGTTGCTACATACTTGGAGTTCAATACAAGTTGTGAAAATAGTTTGGTCATGTGGATAAGGTGTGCAAAACAAATCAAAACTAGCCAGTTCAAGTTACTGAAAATGTTGAAGATCCTGAAGAGAAATTGCTTGCTACTTCTATTGCTGGAGAATACAATATAGCAACTCAAGATCATGATGTGTGGCTTGTTGATAGTGGATGGACACATCACATGACAGCTAACCTAAACATTTTTGAATGGCTGGACAAAAAATATTTCTCCAAAGTCAGACTTGGAGATGGCAGACTTGTAGAGGCAAAGGGAAAATGAGCAGTTGCTGTTCAAACTCCCTCAGGTATGAAGATTATATATGATGTATTATTTGTTCCTGAAATTAGCCAAAGTCTTCTCAGTGTTGGCCAATTGCTTGATAAAATTATGCCACATTATTTAAAGATAAAACATGTGAAATCATGGATCCAACTGGTATAAAATTGCTCTCAGTCAAAATGAAAAACAAAAGCTTCCCTCTTGATTGGAAACATACTGACATTGGAGCTCATGTCATCATACAAGATGAAACTTATGTTTGGCATAAGAGGCATGGTCACATCAATTTTAAGTCTTTAAAATTGATGCAAAAATAAGGATCTTGTGACAGATATGCCTTCCATAAATGAAACCTCTGATGTATGTGGGATTTGTCAAATTGGGAAGCTAAGTCAATCACTATTTCCTATTAATCAAGCCTGGAGAGCTACTGAAAAGCTCCAACTAATACACACTGATGTGTGTGAACCTATGAGCACTCCTTCTTATAATGGCATCAAATATTTCTTTTATTCATTGATGACCTTACAAGGTTTTGTTGGATTTTCTTTCTGAAACATAAATGTGAAGTATTTGTTTCGTTTCAAAGGTTTAAAGAAACCATTGAAAACCAATGTGGCTCTTTGATAAAAATCTTAAGGTCTGGTAATGGGACCGAGTTCACTTCCAATCAATTCAAGGATTTTCTTTAGAAAGCAGGAATTCATAATCAATTTACAGTCAATTACACACCACAACAAAATGGTGTAAGTGAAAGAAAAAATAGGCCCATTATGAATATGGCTCGGTGTCTTCTATTTGAGAAAGGCCGGCCTAAGGTGCTATGGGCTGAAGTTGTCAATATCAATGTATATCTAGAAAATAGATTGTTGATGAGAGCAGTTGAAGGAAAGACTCCATACGAAGCATGGATTGGAACCAAGCCATCAGTTGCTCATCTTAAAGTATATGGTTGTATATGTTACTCGTGTATTCTGACGTTAAAAGGGATAAATATGATCAAAGAGTTGGTGTTGGAATATTTGTGGGATAAAACAACACTTCTAAAGGATATAGGATTTTAAATCCTATTTCACAACAAATCCATGTAAGTAGAAGTGTTAAATTTGATAACGATACTGGATGGGACTAGAAACAGATGGTTGTTTCTTCTTTATATATCACGAATCAAGAACAAAGTGCCTCCAGAGGAAAATGCATTGCAAATTCCTGAATAGAGGGCTGCCATGGCGGAGGAGCTTAATATGATTAACAAGAATAATACATGGGTACTTGTACCTAGACTGTCATACCCCGAAGCTACCCCCAGGGCGCAGAAATTGGACCTAGGATCACGAGTGACCCCAAGCTAACCCTGCTTGCATATCATAAGCATACTTAAGGATATTGAATTAAGAAAGTACTGTGCGGAAACTGAAATCATCATAAAACTTAAATGATGGGGAATACCCATTACTATTTGAATAAAAAAGCTGTGAGTTTAATGACAACAGAAATATCAAACTCCAAAGATAAAACTGAATCTAACTATGTATGAAATAAAGCCTCTACTGACTAGAGATGTTGGGAAATGCCCCAGCTAAATATAGCAAAACTGAAACTAAATATTGAAAGTAGATAATAATCATGTCAATCGTCCTCATAGAATGATGACTCACAACTGATGTTGTTGAACTGGAGATTGAGAACTGATCTATGCATGATCTGAATATTGAGGACCTGAACCTACATCACTAGAAGATGTAGGGAAGAGTATGCATCAGTACTTGAAAGGTACTGAGCATGAAGGATAGAGATAAGCTGAAAAATATACATAACTGAACAAAGCATACTGAACAATAATATAAGATGAGCATGATAACTATACTGAAAATACTGAATGTGAATTAAATGGAATGCAATGACCAAGTTTATAACATGTTGAAACTGAATATTGTACTGTACCTGGTAACCTGGTCGATGCAATAGAATCTGACTGTGGGAGCTAATTATAACCAACATAAAACAATGTGAGCTAAACATGGAGTCCGATGTATACGCCCCTTCGAGAGGACCCAATATACCTTGCCAGACATATAGAGGCATGGCTGGTGTGATCACTAAACTGATGCCCACATAGGGGACTTATAAACCTAGACGGGCACATAGTTCTAGAACTATGAGGGAGACTGACCTTAGTCAACTCGGTATTAAGCCTACTCCCAACTGATTATGTAAATAACACATTATAACTAAAGTTCTGTAATACTAAATAGCTCAAAATATTGACATGCTTACTGAAAATGCAACATTAATGTACTTATAATGAAACATTTTTAACTGAGGCATCTATATCTGAATAAACTAACCTAGAAAGTGTAATCCATGAACTAAACGAATCTACAAAACTAGGGTTCTGAGTTTTTATACAAAGAACTAAGTAACAAATCTACGAAAACATGATAATCTGATTTGGATTAGTCTAATAACTGAATTACAACATAAATTCTGAAATTCTGAAATTCTAGAAACCCTAGGTCTAACATGTATAGAGAATCAAGAATCTGACTGAATTATAGGCACCTAATGGGTGAAAGGAACCCACTAGTTAAATCCCACATACCTGGTGACGAATTTCACGGAGAAATCTTTCAATTTTGGGACTGGAACCGAAGGAAACCTTGTTGCGTTCTTGGAGAGGGTTGATCGACTCTTTCTCCTTCTTTTTGTTCAGCTTGATGATTTTTTGGAGACTAAGTTGACTAGGGTAAGTTCTAATTAAGTTACTAGGCTAAAATTGACTAAAACGACGTAGTTTAGGGGCCCAACGCATAAGGAAAAGACAAACAACCACTGACTTAAAAGTAGTCAGGGCCAACCGACGGACTTATCGACAGTCCCTGGACTGACCCACAATGAGTCCTGTCAACTGTCGACTAGCTTTAAAGTGGGGCTGTTGAGGGGTCTGATCCATGGCCCGTGGTCTGACCTAGGATTCGTGGGTCCTGCCGTGGATCTACCCTTAGACATTTTTCTGGACTGTTTCTGGGAAGGGCTGCAGGTGGCCATCCACGGACCCCACCTTCGGTCCATGGGTCAACCTACTGTCCATGGGTGGTGCCCATCGTTGGCACCTGCAACTTCTGAAATCTGCATTCTAGTCTATCTAGGATACGGGGTGTTACAGTATCTCCCCCTTGGGAACATTCGTCCTTGAATGAAGATTAAACTAGCTGAAAATGGAGGGAAAGAGCTGCAAACCCTACCACTAAGCACTGGAAACTGAAATCTGACTGAACAAAGTTTCAAGCTACACATGAATGACTGAAAAACTAGAGAGGAACTATTACCTCAAGCTTGAATGGAATCAGAAGGAAAGAGATGAGGATACTTGGCCTTCATGGCTGCTTCTGCTTCCCAAGTAGCTCCCTCTACAAACTGACTCCTCCATAAAACCTTAACTGAAGCGAATTCTTTGTTTCTCAACCTTCGAATCTGACGATCAATAATATGAACCGGCACATCCTCATAAATATGACTATCCTTCACATCCACACTATCCAATGGTACTATAGAAGCTGGATCACCCACACACTTCCTCAACAACGAAATGTTAAAGACTGGATGAACTGCTGCTAGTTCTGCTAGCCACTCTAACTCATAAGCCACTTTACCAACTCTTTTCAAGATCTTGTAAGGGCCTACATATCTAGGACTGAGTTTCCCTTTTTTCCAAATCTCATCACCTTCTTCATAGGTGATACCTTCGAGAAAACCCAATCATTAATTTGGAACTCCAAGTCCATTCTCCTTACATCTGCATAGGATTTATGGCGACTCTGGGCTGTCTTAAGTCTATCTCTAATGAGCTGAACTTTTGCCATGGCATCATGAACCGAATATGTCCCTATCAAGGTTGTTTCACCTACTTCAAGCCAACCAACTGGAGATCTACATCTACGCCCATACAATGCCTCATAAGGGGCCATCTGAATGTTGGAATGGTAACTATTATTGTAGGCGAACTCTATAAGAGGAAGGTGATCATCCCAACTACCCTTGAAGTCGATCACATAAGCTCTCAACATGTCATCTAGGGTCTGAATTGTACGCTCCGCCTGACCATCCGTCTGTGCATGAAATGCGGTGTTAAGATTAATTTGAGTACCAAGACCTTTCTAAAATGACTTCTATAAATGAGAGGTAAGCTACGAACCTCTATATGAGATGATAGACAAAGGAACCGCATGCAGCCTGACTGTCTCATTAATGTGAAGCTTGGCGTAGTCCTCCACCGAATCTATCGTCCTAATAGCCAAAAAGTGTGCAGACTTAGTGACTCTGTTAACTATCACCCAAATGGAGTCATGATGTCTGTGAGTACGAGGTAAACGTGTAATGAAGTCAACGTTGACCACTTCCCACTTCCATGTAGGAATGTCAATCTCTTGAGTCATACCTCCTTGTTTCTGATGTTCTACCTTCACTTTCTTGCAATTAGGGCACTTAGCCACAAATCCGGTATATCCCTTTTCATACCATTCCACCAAAAGACTTCTAGTAGATCACAATACATCTTAGTGGTGCCTGGATGAATATAATTCCTGGAGTTATGGGCTTTTGGAAGAATCTATTGTCTCAACTCACCCACCTTAGGAACACATAATCGACCTTGATTGCGAAGCACACCATCTCCCCCTTGGGAAAAAAACCTCAACTCTCTGCTGATGAACTGCACCCTTTAGTTGAAACAATATAAGATCACTGTCTTGCTTTTCCTTAACCTCCACATCCAATGAAGATTCTGGCCTATTCTGGACTGTTACACCACCATATGATATGCTCATAAGGTGAACTCCTAAAAGAGCAAGCATCTGAACATCATTTGCTAGTTTTTTTCCTTTTTCCTCAATATGTGCTACACTACCCATAGATAGTCTGCTAAGAGCATCTGCTGCTACATTGGCCTTACCAGGATGGTAAAGCACATTCATATCATAATCCTTGAGGAACTCAAGCCTTTTCCTCTGGCGAAGATTTTACTCTTTCTGGGTGAACACATACGGAAGGCTCTTATGGTCTGTGGACATATCTATGTGAACACCATACAAGTAATGTCTCCAAATATTTAGGTCAAATACTACGGCTGCAAGCTTGAGGTCATTAGCCAGATATGTAATGACCCCAGAGCACCCCCTAGTCGTTACTGGCGTATTCGACCTCGAAGAGGTCTTATACAAGCCCTTAGCATTCGTCATAGCATGTGTCATAGAATAAAATCACGGAAAATTTAAAACTTTTACTTTGGCAGTTCAACTTCACTTCATATATGAAACATAATCTAACTTCGTCACAATGTACCATCTAGACATAGAAGTATCGAAAATGGGACTTAGCCCTTACATCAATAAGAAGTCTTGAAATAGGAAAGTACAACAATGTCTTTCAACATAAGCAAAGAACTAAACATATAAGGTAGATCATAGGGGCTTGTCCTCGGACTTGAGGACTCACCAACTTGGGGAAGCAACTCTAAGTGTCTTGAGAAGTAAGCTTGAATCCTCAACGGCCCGAACCTAAATGTTTG